>UNPT01000073.1:0-157862 GCA_900536445.1 Hymenoscyphus occultus | reverse complement strand
AGAGCCTCAAAGTAAATGCCGGTCCAGGTTCAAAGAACCCTTCTTATTGTTGAATCCAAAACCGTGCCTCTGCTTTCCCTTACTCTATTATCCCCTCTCCTCCTTACTCCTCCTAACAAGATCCCTTATATCCTAATTCAACGCAAATATTCCAGGGGTTCCCCCGAGACAGGACAGCTCTTGCAGCTGTCGTACGGATTGCGTCTTTCCTACGAAGAAGGGTCTAGATAAAGTGTATATGCGAAAACTTTCTTC
This sequence comes from Hymenoscyphus occultus, assembly GCA_900536445.1. Lineage (NCBI taxonomy): Eukaryota > Fungi > Ascomycota > Leotiomycetes > Helotiales > Helotiaceae > Hymenoscyphus > Hymenoscyphus occultus. The sequence continues at coordinate 157,607 of UNPT01000073.1, read as the reverse complement.
AAAACCTAAGATGTTAAGAGATATTCTAGTAGAGAGTTTCCTCCTACTAAATCCCTAGTAAATTTATTAGTCTTATAGTACTTGAGTTAACTTACTTTTATTAAGATTCTGAATTGTACAAGTTATAGCTATTATACGTCTCTACTATATAATTTAGTTACAAGCTATTAAGATTGCCCTTTATTTTATTATAATTTAGTAAAGTAGGGTGTTTTAGTGTGTTTTCGGCCAAAATCCGACGCTGCGCCCAGAATTCTGACGAACCCTGGTGATTAGCTAAGTCAAGCCCTTTTAGCGAACGATTATTTAGTAAGAAAGCTAATATTATATCTAAGAACAGGAACAAGCTATTAAAGGAGACTTTAAGGTAATAATAACCTTAAAAAGCTAGGGAACTTTTATTAGTAAGGAGGAATAGGTTAAAAGGGGACTATTCTATAAAAGATAATTATCTTATATTTTAGTCACGTTATTACTATAACTACTTAAGTAGTTATACCTAGTACTCACTACTAACTAAGTAGTAAAATTAACTACTCAACCCTACTCTACTTAAGTAGTACTCAAGTAGTACTTAAGTAGTTGATTAGTTTGTTTATACGCTGTGCGAATGAGGCAAGCTATGCGCTTCGCTTAACTTACAGGGGTAGAACTCATCACCCACTTGACTGAATAAGTCAAATCAACAAATACAATAAGAGAATAAAACATAGGAACATAACCAGATACAGTACCTGTATACTAATTACCAAAGTACTTCAAAACATTTATATCGTAGAACTGCGCAATTGCCAAGTACTACCAATTTATCCCTCCTCTGTCTCCCTTACATTTTAAATGTGTGCCCGCATACAAATCCACTTAGCGGGCAGGTATCAAAGTTATACTGATTGGAATTTTTCTTTTGAAGTTTTGGCTCAGTGCCGCGTTTAAAATCGACTAGATAAAATACTCCCTGCATTCACAAGTATGTTAAAGTGTGCGAGAGCGCGGTCGAACAGGAGGGGATTATTCCTAATCCTAGGAAATGGATCATTTATGTTTTGAGCTTATATAGTACTACATGCTAGTGCTGTTGAGACCAGAAGATAGTGAGGCGAGATTACTTCATTGACCCGTTACCATTTCAAACTCAAAGCCCATATATTACATCTTTGAAGGTCACATTTCTTTTGAGATTTCGATAGCTACAGTCTGTTGGATTTTTGTCAACGAAAAAAGAGGTTTCGTTGTTGGTGTGTACAGTAGCATTAGACTTCCCCTCTCTAAAGCATGTTCTTTTCCTCTAATCATTGTACTGGATTACCATTTTGTGGTTAAACAATTCTGGCAACCTCGAGCCGCCCTTTCGAGAACATATGAGAAGCATAAAGCCTGGCAGCAGCATCATAATTATACATCAAACAACCTATCTCGCAGAGTTCTAAGAGGATTCTTTTTCTCCAACGCACAACCCTCCTCCGCAGACCGAGTCTCATATTTTCCCATGAGAGTAGTGTTAACGCTGTTCTGTTTTGCGAAAACCCAGGTTGAAGAGCATTTTCCTCATTGTCTTCAAAGATCTCCACCTGCCACCTTCATAGTACATGTACAAGGTGTTATTAGTTTGTGAAATTAGGTCTTTACCATCCTCATAAAGATTCACTGGTACCTTACCATTCTTCACTTGAATATCGGTGCCCTTAGCTTGGTAAAACTCTAGTATTAAATTAAGAAAAGTAGTTTGTAGTATAGCAGAAACTATAAGAGGCTTATAGTTATTAGAGTTAGAGTTATTTCGAGTTTGGAACTCCTATCGTCCTTATATTTATAGAGTTCTTCGAGAATCCGAAGTTTGATCTCACGGGGCACAACCGGCTTGTACTGTAGGTTGAGTTCTCTCAACCTTGGCAAACGTCTTTGGTCGCTTCTGAAGGAGGGGTCAGAATAAGCCTTATTGATTTCCTCTATAGACCTCTAACAATAGTAATTAAATGTCTACCGGTAGCTTAGGGTAAAACGGGGGTTTAGAAGACTAGCGGTCTATCTTTCCGTGATATATTAACTATATAGGACCCATTTCTGAAGCTCAGCTACTTCGTCCTATTCGAGGAAGACTAGATCAGACTGGTCACAGTCCCAGAACCGATGGGCTAGATAGACCAGTTTGAAATTTTGTACGTTGCAAAATTCTTCCAGGACATAATCGACTAACCAGGCTCTATAAATGAGGCAATCGAGGATGAATATTACTAGGTTTTTAACTTTCGACCTGCTAATAATATCTTCTAGGTGGTAATCAAAACATTCACTTGTATAGTCTACAGACTCGTCCTCATAAGAGGCGCTAAAGTTGAAGTTCTAGTCTAAGTATAAGATGTCGGTTTCGAAATTGAACTACGTAGTGGGAGACATTTCCGGAGATTCAAATGACAAGGTGTATATTTGTCTAGCTAGCGCATTTGATTCTTTTTAGGCAAGTAATAGCGGTGGAATGTTGTTTGACTTGAACCCTCTAGCAATAAAGAGCTCGAAGTTGGTGGGATTTTTTTATATAGGCTCAATAGTTACAATATGATTAAGTGAAGCAAGAATTTATCTACAATCATGACTATTGGCATGAAGATAAAGTAGGTCCTTAAGCAACTTACTAGGGAGATACTGGTCCTCCTAGATTCCGTGCAGTTCGAGGTTGGTTATCTAAATCGAAGAACCCCATCATTTTAGGCTCCTCGATTAATATCTGCGACCATACTCGCGAGCATTTGTTAGTCTTCGAAAGAGCCTTCTTAAGGTGTACGATACGTAGGAACGCTAATGTACGCCAGATTCTTTCTCGGAGCTCGGGACTTAGGGGTAAGAATAAAGTAAACGACGGTTCTGTATCTAGAAGGTGCTCAAAGGAGGTTGTATCTATGTCAGACGAGGCGAGCTCCATGGGAAGATAAGTGGAAGCTAAGATATAAACCGGATAACAGATACGTTTAAAGGACAGAGTGAAGGAGAGGGTGCCTCGAAGAGTAGCATTGCGGTGAGCCTCGGCTTGCAAAAGAATCTTCGAGACTATTCCAAATTTGGGCGACGAGCCCAAAGTTGAATACATAAAGCGGAAGGCGCGACTTTCTCCTTCCACGTGGACACGTGATTTTTTAGGCGAAACAAATTTGGAAGCATTGCCTTGTTCTTCAGCAGTTTGTTCCCACCAATCGCTACCTGCCCTAAGCCTTATTAATTTATTCTCAGGGAACTGCCAATCCCTATACTGAAAAGAGTTTGAAATGAGTATTAGGAAGAGACACAAGTGTAATGACGGCAATGACCTACATGTCAGACTTCCATTTCATCTTCTCCGATAACCTGCCTATTTGCTCACTTGAATGACTTCAGCATGGCGTGACTTGAAATATTTGAATACTAAGGACGTTTTTATTTCCAGGTAGTAATACTTGCACTTATGTATAAGCGACTATATTATTATACTAGTTATACTAACGCTTAGCTATTAAATGTACTTTATCTTTTAGAAGCTTAGCTATTAGTACTACCTCTAAAACATTTTTATTCGTTAAAGACTTTAGTTTTATAGTTTTATATTACTTCTACGGATATCAAAGTCTACGGTAGTAGTTTTTTCTTGCTATTATAGCGTAATCTTTAGTCCTAGGCTATCTTAGTAGCCTACTATGGTAGTAAGGTAAAGGAGTAAAAGAATTATAGTACTTATAGCTACAACACAAAGGCTCCTACTGATTAACTAACCCCTCATTCCTAATACCTTGTCTCCACAAAAGTCGCACACTAATATTAGTAAAACCAACTGTCGGTATAATATAATCAGGTATATTCACTCGATTATATGCTATACCCGATCAGGCAACTACACTCGATTAGGTAGCTACACTCGACCGTACAGGGGTAGGGCTTGGCACCACTATATAATAGTGGTGCCCTAGCCTACTACCTTTGCTCGGTATCGAAGTGCATTAACAATAGGAATAGTCTAATACTAAGGTTTAGCCTCTTCCTGTATTGCACGTGCACCTCATATTTGACAATAAGTCAAACCAACACCAACACACCCATTGTTACAAAAAGCCAATCCCCTACCTACTTGAATTAGCCAGATAATTTATGTCCTCCCATTCGCGCCAATAACATTAAGCTGTTTCCTAGCTAATTAGGAGACGTATTAGTTATATATCATCTCGCTGCTCAAAAAGAAATAAAAGTAAGTTACTTATATCTCACCTACATAATTACATACTTAATAATACTTATTATTACCAGGGCGGTTTTTTCCTAATCTCCAGTTTTCTCTTCGTCAACAAACACCTTCTCTGCTAACTAGAATAAGATAACACAAGATAATAAAAGGGGGAATTTAGAAGAACATACTAAGACTAGAAGAACAAAAGCCCTATTGTACCCGTTTTCGCTAATACAAGATATATCCTTGACTCATGATTGCCACTAACCTCGCTATTACTTGAATCAGACGAGAATTATATTAGCAGAATAACAAGAAGTTTAATAAATAACAGGAAATAAAAATAATAAGTACCACACTTTAGCGATTCCCCTGATCCCAATATTGCCTTATATTCTCTACACTACCGTTCCTGGACCTCCCAAACACCATAATACACATGTCTGTCATACCCCCCATCATCCCTCCTAACCTACAAATGTTTTCGTACTTACAACCAGTTCCTCTCATCTTGTTAACACCTCCTAATCACCTTCTTCAGAATGATGAACCATACCTATAAACACACCACAGCTAAGTAACCCTCACCCTCTCCTCAATCCTCCTCACATTCCTTATACCTAAATTCGACTCCCCTTCCCTCCCTCCAACCGAGGAGCTCAAACATGAAAACATCAACCACCAAGAAAATTCGCGGTATGCTTTAGCACAGAAATTTCAACCAGGTTAATACTCTTTTTTTTTTCTCATGACAGATTAAGTAGATAGGTACTTTATTCTCGCTTGAGGAAACGTCAATCTAGTATAATCCTCTCGCCTCGGTATAAGAGTCTCCCTAGAGACTCTTATACTGAGATTGGGGAAACGTAGAGTGTATACGAGTATAAACGTAGATACTTTTTGATTTCTGATGTTAGATCTTTCCATTCTTAACACAAAGTAAGTAGTCAACAACAGAATACAGAGATTTCGATACGAAAGCTTTACCTATACAATAGAGAGCTAGGTTAAAAATATGAGGTTGGTTTACAGAGGTTAATGGTACTTACAATCAATTCTGCAAGCACAATATATGCATCACATCCGCCTAATCATGAACCATAAGAGCTCTTTAATTCTTTAGAGCAAAGACTTTCTCCAATTTTAGATTATATCATAATCTCCTATCCAAGAAAACCTTTCTTCTTTTCTTCCCCCCTTTCCATTCTTCAAATTCTTCAAACCCCTGATCACGCAATCTATTCCTAACTTCAAACCACGTATTCACATATGCTAGCCTGTTGATAAGTTAGGACAAGCGTCCTAAGATTACCCAGGTATTTGGTGCAGTTACTACGGTGACTTACACCCCAACCACCCCCGCAATCATGAGATGGTATGTATCTGTTTAAGTACTAGGAGAACCAACTATCAGAAGAGGAGGAAAAGACCAAACAGTTGACTAGATTTTCAATAATTATCCAGTGTATGAGTGCCAATAAGGTGTAGCAGCAGAAAAGCAGATCTACCTCGCCTTGCAACCTTAATCCACACTTTTATTTCCATATTCCCATAGTAGTCACTAGAAGCTATGACTGATAACCAGCTCAAACCTCGAAAAGAAAAAAACAAATGCAACGTACATCTCAAAATTTGCAAGCAGAGCATTTTTGAAAAAGTTTCCTCTAAAACCTTTGTCTCATCTAACCAAAAAAGAAACCAGACAACACTTACAAAAGCCCATGAAATTGTTTATCCACCCACCCTCTACATCAATTACTACTCCCCTCCTTTCCTAGCCTTCTCTCTCCTCTCTTTCTCCCTCTGATACTCCTCAGGATCAAAATCACTATCGCTAGCACTACCCACATCCTCCTCACCCCCACTCGCCAAATCCCCCTCATCAACAATGAAATCACCATCATTCTGTTCCACCTCCAGGGCATCCTGCAATAGCCTCTTGATCTCCACATCACTAGGATCACATAGTTGCGTCGCCGTCAGACCGCCTTTATTACGTATCCGTGGATCAGAACCGGCTTCTAGCATCATGCCCAGGAGCGAGGACGCAAATTCCGAGTTGTGTTCTGAGAGGGGGTGGGGGAGGGAATTGATGTAGCGGATTGCGGAGTGCAAGGGGGTGTCGCCTTCGCGGGTGGAAATGGGGTCGCATTCGAAACCTTCTTGGTCGAGGAGGATGTCTATTACTTCGTCTATGCTATGGTTTTAGTACTTGGATACCAAGGTATTCTACAGAAAAATATGGAGTAGGAAAGGAGCAACGAACAATTTCCTCTCGATGCTGCTTCATGGTATAAATGGTTTCCCAATACGGTTTTGGTATCGTTCAGTAGAAGAGCGGCTTTCTCTTCAGAACCGACGTTGGCTATTATTTCTTGGAGGAGTTCTGTGTTGTTTCCGCGGCACGCAGCGATTAATTGCTCGGATGGTGAGGCACCCTATTTACACAGTTTAGTTCGTATTCTTGAGTAAAACAAAACAAGCGTATAACTATGAGGGGAAGGGCATATCGAATACTAAAACTTGGGGATTAAGGTTGTTACGTACCTCTTCCTCGTTCAGCTCTCGGCCTTTGTCGCGGGGATCTGCCATTTTTTATTTCTACACCTTGCCTCCTGGTATTCTTTCAGGAGTCCGTTAGGATTGGGATTGAAATGTATTTGGGGTGTTTGTGTCTTTCTAGATATTCCGCATGTCAGTCAGCCTTCTGTGTATTCAAGGCAGGCGGGATGATGGAGGGGTAACTCACCGACTTCTCAAGGCTATGTTTAGTGACTGGTAAGCCAAACTTGCCTGCCCCACTGTAGGAAAGAGATTGCAGATTTCTTTCTGGGCCTAAGTTGCTGTTGTCTCTAAGTGAAGTTCCAGATGTATTGAGGAGTTGGGAGTTTTAGCGCTTTCAGTTTGTCTCTGATTGATATCCGTTCTCACGCTGGGCTCAGCCTTCCTCGCGTCGGAGATGGCCGATAGCGGCTTAGCGTACTTTTCTTATCGCCGACGAGGCTATCATTTTTTTATGGAGGGGAAAGGCTACCTAGGTAGTAAGGCTCACAAGTTCAAAGTTATTTTTCTTGCGGCTGGGAAATCCTGCGAGTGCAACACAACTTCAATTTGAACGACTTCCTACAACTAACAATCAAAATGTTACTCTGTATGTCCCCCCCTTCTAAATCTCACAACCCAAAAGAACTAACATTGCCCCAGTCTGCCCCAACTGCTCCAACGTCCTCTCCGTATCCAAAGTCCCCATGGACTCCCCAATCGAAGAAGAGCGCGGAAAAAACCGCATGGAATGTCGCACCTGTCCCTACCAATACGTGATCAACGAACAGTCCTTCTTCGAGCGCAAGAACTTTACGTTCGTCGAGAAGGACGATGTCTTTGGGGGAGCCAATCAATTTGACAACGCCGACAAGACGCCTGTGCAGTGTCCCAAGGACGGCTGTAATGGTGCAGAAGCAGCTTTTTATTCGATTCAGATTAGGAGTGCTGATGAGCCTATGACGAATTTTTATAGAGTGAGTTGGTTTTGCGGGGTGGGGTTTAGGGAACGGGAGCTGACTTTTGTAGTGTATGACTTGTGGGAATCGATGGAGAGATTAGGGGTAATTCGGTGACGCGTATGAATATTGAATGGTATTGAATGTGCAGTACTGTGGGCTTTTTATTGGGGGGATTTGGGGGGAAAGTCTTCGGTTTTCTTGCGATTTAGCGTGGCGTTCCGGAAAAAATATCTCTGGATTTCTGACTTACTGGCAGGAGATGGTGTGATATAATTGCACTTCTGCCAATAATACCCGCAACTTTGTATATGTTTTATGAAGTCGTCCTGTACTTCTTCAATTGTGCAAATACCTTCCATATACATCCCACGAAAACCCCAGTTCCCCAACCAAACCCCCATTTCCCAGCCCAATGATAAACGCCCTCAACACCATAAACAACCCCCTCAGCCATCATCTCCCCCTTCCAAAACCTCCAACCCACCCAAACCCATCACCCAGAAGGCCACCCCACCGCCGCCCTCCCCCCCTCCTCCACCAACCGTCCCACCACACTCGGATCAATAATGTCCCTCCGAAACCTCTCCCGCTGCAACAACTCCAGATTCTTGAGAGTCGGGCCGGGATACGTAAGGTACTTGGTGTACGGGGGCAGACTCCAGTACTGCAGGTACTCAAGATACTTGACGAACGCTGGATTCTCGAGGTATTTGAGGGTTGCGAGGTGGTTTAGGTAGTAGGGTGAGGCGAGGGATTGGACGAACTGAGGGGAGTGAGTTGGTAATAAGGAAGGAAGAGGAGAGGGGAAGGGGGGAGGAAGAGAGGAGGTGTACCTCGAGTTCAATCTCAAAGCGTGTGAAGCCTCCGAATTTGGGTTCTGCGTTGGAGGGAGGGAGGGGTGGTGGGGTCTTGTTGGTGTCCATCGTTTCTTTTCTTCTTTCTCCCTTCTCCGGATGGTATTCCAATTTCCGTTCTGGTTGTGCTGTTTTCAGGATCAGCGGACTATTGAGTAAGCTCTAATGAGCGCCTGTGATGGGAGTTTCTTTATATTGGTTGAACGAGGTAGAGCCTTGTAGTCGAGGCTGAATGACGAAGTTCAATAATACTTCGTATTGTGAAGTAAGACACAAGGCTGAAGGGACGCTAGTGGTCGATCCCATTCACTGATCCACAGGACCACCTTAATTTCACTCCTGGATAGCCTGAATTGGGAAAGTTCAAAATATGCATGTTTTACTTTTTATGGTGAAAATGAAATTGTACTTCGTAAAATCAGGCTAACTCGCATCGCACCAAAACTCGACATCCCCCAAGTTCACTCGCGAAAAATATGGCTCACATTCGGTAGATGCGGAATACTTTGAAGCAAAGTAGGCTATGCTACGTTCCAAAAGTCCAAAGATCACCAACTACCCATGGTACTGTAACAGAAAAGATGCCCAATATGTGCAACAAACTAAAGTGACGATCACTGGCAAAAAGGGGTTTTGATGCCACCAATTTTCACGGCATTTATGCTAATAAGCTATTTCCGTAGCGTTCGTCTATGCGCCCGACGTGGCAGTACCGGACAAGGTTCCCCATATATGATCCCAGCGTCTAGACTTTTGGTAAAGCAGCGTGAAAGGTACCCGGAGCTATGGCATCCATGTTTCAGAAAGAAAGCAAAAGGGAAAAGGGGATGGTTGTAAAAGAGGGGTTCGCTAAAATATGCCACTGGTGACTGGTGGAAACAAAACGCGATTGGTGGTGTAGCTTATGTGAGGTGTTTGGGCGAGTAAATAACCTTACAAGTCTCACGGAAGGACTTTTTCAATGGCTTCAATTTGATGGATTTTATAATCTTGGATTGTCCTTCATAAGTCAGTAAAGACGAAGGAAAACGTTGACCTGAGTAGGGGTTAGAACCTTATGAAAGGATCAACTGTATCCATACCTCCATAAAATCACTTCGTCGCAAAGCAGCTTGTGATGAGCTACTTGACCCTAGTTGAGACTCCTCCAACCTGTCAGGATTTTCAAGTCTTCTCTAAGCTGTACACAGCATCCCATTTCTCTCCGAGAACTCCAGTAGTGGTATCTCCCAGAAGACCGAAGCAGAAACTAACCCATTCTCCCATTACGAACTCATTATCTGACCGCAATCTCCATATATTTTTTCCGAATATGGCCATCGCCTCTCAATCGCTAGAAGCACAACCTCTGCAACCACAGCTCACACATTCGACATTTTGATTTTCCTTCATCTGCGCCTTTGGAACCCGACAAATGCATGTAGAATTGAAATTGGTCTCTTTCGTCTGTACGCACCGTAAGCAGCACAACTATTCCGAAAGGTTAGCTTTATTGTTCTGCGCATCTCCCTTCTCTACTATATCCTGAAAGGACCGATGTCACATACCTTCTCATACCCCGTCTTTTTCCACTTAGCGATCAGCATCGCATCCGCATAGCCATTCTTCAATAGGTAATCATATAGCTCCTTTGAAATAGCCTCCTTTTCGTAGTACAGCTCGTACACATATCTTGATCTCTGATGCGAGATTTGAAATATAGGCCAGTGGACTTGATGTCGAGGGACGTTGACGGTGGATGCGTTTTCGGCGTCTTTCATCTTGTTGCTGAAGATTAGGAGGTCGTCTTCTATGTCTGAGAATCCCGCAGGAGGAGCTTTGCGTTTAGATGCATGGCGGATGGCTGGCATATTCGCGATAGTATATCAAGGATCCTGAGGGTGATTTTGGTTTTGGACGTAGGAGGGCAGAGCTTGTGGGTAGTTGAGAGATTATTGTTGACAATGTAAGGGTGTTGGAGGGGCAAGTGCCTCGTAGCTTCCCATTTCTCAGCCTTCCGGCCACACGTGACTAGTTTTAGGTTCGACTTCGAGGCCGACTTCACTTGAGAGCTCCAGACAAGCCAACGTCGAAGGAAGGTCACCCAACACACAACGGCACTATGGTGATCAATCCAACCTACCTTGCGCAGCGGACGCGCCAATGTATGCTCCTATCCTCTTCCGTCCCAATGACTTATGCTGACTGTGTAAATACAGCTATCAGCCTCAACGATGCTAAACGGAGAGTTCTGAGAAGCTACCGAGAATGGATCCGTGCTGTATGTCCTCCGGGTTACGACTGATAAGACCACTGCGACTACTGCTATGCTGGATTGGAATGGGGGAACAAATTGTGCTAATGGTTTGTGTCTGGCAGGCTCCGGAAATCCAAACGATGTACTCGCTCAGTATACCAGTTGCGCAATTGCGGACAAAAATGAGGCAGGAATTTGAGCGGCATCGCTACGTAAACCGGACAGATTTGATAGACGTATTGTTGTTTAAGAGTCACTCGGAATTTCAGGTTCGTGGGTATTTTCTTTCCATGTCGAGCACGTCAGAAGGTGGGCTCTGGATAAAGGGATTGGCGACACTTTCCGAATCAGCATTTAGAAACTCTCTGGGAATAAATCTTCCCGGAATTCTTTTGGGTCGACTTGAGGGGTCCTCAAGACGACAATACTTACGACATGCGAAATATCTCGAAGGCCCAGATCACCTGCGTCTATTGTTCAAAGAGCTCGCTCTTGGAAACAAACAAACCTTAAACCGGTTGCCCATTGACATTGCTTGTTGGCAATTTTGTTGCTGTGATTGATCTTCATGAATTGGAGTTGAAATGTTGCTTTATACAATTCTTGCTAACCAATTACCATAGGAAACTTTGAACTACTGGAAGCAGCTTCCTCACATTCTCAAGTACTTCAGAGCGGACGAAGACCCAGCTGCAAGACTTCCACAAAATTTCATTTCTGGTTTCCTTGAGGTAAATGATTCTCTACTCCTCCCAAAGTCCACATCCACTAACGCCAGCAGGGCCGCAACTAAGCCATGTCAATTCCCGTCCTTTTTCATAGCCTGTACATATCCCAAATGAACCTCAAATCAAACTCCATAGTTTTGAATGCCTTGACGCCTCTTAATGCAATTGATATTCGTTGTCCGCGATATGCTAGACCGCCGCCACTTGAGACTGGAAAGCTTCTCGCGCTCCCACATATTTGGCCGATACCTCGTCGCATAGTGCTATTAGATCCGACAAACCTTTCTCGAGGGCGTCGAGGGCTGTTCCTTCTAAAATAATGTTAATCTACGGATTGCGAAACTAGCGTGGTACCAACCATAAGTTTGAATGCGGATGTTCATGAGTTCTTCTGATGGATGAGGAATGGAGTAACCGCAGAACTCAACATCGGGACTATACAACGTGTGTTAGCAATCAGAATATTCTCTCGACTCTCGCCTGCTGTATGCGAAAACATTATGCGGTTGTATAAAACAACATACTTCTTCATAATAATATAGCGCAAAGCATTTCCCAAAGTATGATCTTCTTTTACAAATTGGAAAGAGGCGGCAGTTTCCGAGGATCCAGGCAGCTAGTAGATCGATATTTAGAAGATATTTCAATGAATCGATGACAGACGGCGATCTTACTGTCTTGATGCTATGGGCACCTTGCAACCAGCCACGGTTGGCGGGGTCATTCTCGTCTCTCTCGATCGGCTGGTCGAAGTCGGCAGCGTCATTCATAGAAACATCGGCATCGACGGGAGCAGAAGATTCGTTTGCGGTCGCGGTGGGTGCCATGATGAGATGGTTGTGAGTATTACTGCTCTGGGCGCATGCGAGTCAATCTGGAGATGGGAGCTTGATAGGAAGTTCCAAGTTCAAAAAAATTCCAGATGCAATTACATAAGCAGGCAGGACCCCAGTTTTTTGGCCCCGGCCTTGGACTTTTGGTGCGTCTCTAGGGCTTGGCGTGCAGCACACCCCCATCAGGTCCCGAGGTCTGGATGGGTGAATGGAATCATTTTTACAGCTGACGGCCACGCCAATTCCCTTGTTCCTGCCGGCGGTCGCTCGTTAGAAGGGTCCTCCCTAGCACCTGCCGTGGAAAGGAAATATTGCCGAATCGTATTGGGTGCTGGCCGTACACGCAGGTGGGAATCAATAAAAAAGCTTTTTACTGCCACCAGCTGCTGCTGGGGATTGGATGGGATTGCCCCTCGGCACTGATTAGCATTTAACCCACTAATCAAGTCTCTCCTGCCCTCTCTTGTCTCTCTACGAGTACGCATCTCTCACTAGTGCGTACGAGTACTCCTACTAGTATCGTCCGTACTATCCTACTACGCGTACTTGCACCATTCTACACAACACATCTACGGTTACTCCGTCGCAGATAATTAAAATCTTCATTCACCTCCTCTTCCCCTCCCACAATACTCCCACTCCCACCTCTCTCCACTGGATTGACACACCGCTACGCACTCCCCTCTCCGCCCATCCCTACCTTAGTACCTTAGCCCGCTCCTCCGAGTCGTCCACTGCCGATCGTTTTTATCCAGACCTACAAACACTTGCAGTTTCTACTCGACCGTATCAAATTCCTCACAACTAGACTTCAACTTTGCAGTACAGTCATATACAGTCATTTGGATACGAGAAGGTCAGACAAGCTTCGGTCGACGCCTACCTACGCCCACTCATCCAACATACGAACATTTGCGATTCCGGCTGCCAATAATAGAAGCTCTCGCAACGCAACTTACAACTTCAGCTTGCGAAAGAGTTGCCACGGCTTGCTAAGCACCATTTGACTCTGCCTTTTCTCCGACCCAACCTCATTCGTAGCTACAGTTATTCTTCGTCTCAATTCTTTGACACATTGAACTTACTCTCGCTCCCATCCTGAGTCCGAAATCACAGGCTCATCCGAAGCATCTCCAGGAAGCTCTCGCCACTCAGAAAACATACGTCTGTGAAATTCAACGCAATTAGCAGTACTCGTCTAGCAGAATCATCGCATTTATCGTGGTCCTTGATCCTCTACACGGATAGTTTTGCTCTCACCCAAAGACTTCCGGCAGTCAATAGCGCATTCCCTATCGAAATCCGCATCCTTCCGGAATTCCATAATCTATAATCCATATCGCATACCTCGAGTAGACATTTGGGAAGGGCGTGGTAGACGCAGCGACAACTACAATATCGGATCATCGCATACGTCGTGGGCAATTTTAGCAGGCAAGGACGCGTTGGACGTATTTGGCGATAATCGTCCTCGTTCCTCGGAAAGGGAGCTAGTGACTGACAGGCACACTGTCTAAGCTGCATTACTGTACAGGCCTTGGTTGCCCTACAAGAACGCCATCAACCCGCTAGAGCAGCCTTTTCCCCATCGTGCTGTTTGTTTGCTTTCTGGGTACCAAAACAATACCAGAACCTCATCACCAGCGACCAGCATTGGCTTCTCCGTCACATTCACACACCCTTCTAACAAGTACCATCAACTTACCCTGTACATCTTGAGAGCTTCATATTCTCAGTGCCTTGACCACTGCGGAATTTACGTGCGCCCTTTGTATTGCTCGCTGCCCTTCACAGGCGTCCAACTTCACTTTGCGCTGGTTGCGCATCACTAACGGTCACCCAAACAAAGGCGAACCCCCTAAATCCACCTGCAAATTCACACCACTCGTCCAAATTTCGGTGCATCATTCTAGACAGCAGGAATTAATCCCAGAACACACATCCTCGCAACCCCGTCGTCACCATGTCACTCATCCAACCAAACCAAACAGGTCAGTCTCCTCTCCTTGTCCTGGCAATCTATCTTGGGTGTTCTTGGGCCACCTTGCCGCCTCAACACCATACCCAGCACCCCATCCCCACTTATCAGGGCTAGGACGTATCATCTTGTCAATCGCCCCGTTTCACGCCCATCCCTAAATCGCCGTCATAGCTACTATATAGAGCATGCATGAACCCGCTGGCTAACAAGACCTGTTTTGCGAAGCAGACTCTCGTTCTTCACCCCCAGCTCTCAACATCAACCTCTCATCCAACAACCCCTTTCGCAATCGTGCTGCATCACCTGCTTTATCACCTGCCTTATCAAACGGTTCCCAACCTCGATCTCCTTTTGACCCTCCTCCACGACCCGTATCTCGTAACCCATTTTTGGAACCATCTGCTACCAACGTCATACCACCAGCAGTCGGATCAGTCGAGAGAATGGCACCTCCATCAGAGCCTGCGTCTAGGCAAGCATTGACTGGCAATGCTGCAGAACTTTTTGTATGTCATCCTGCGCTTCATAATTCTGGTACCCCCATTGATGCTATGTGTTGTTGAATGCTCCATACTAACTCCTCTCTGCTTAGGATAATCTTACACTTGATGATAAATCGTCTGCTAGCAGAACGCCAGCCAGAGGAACGCGCCCACCACATACAAGATCAAACACGGAAGGTAGACCAGAAGGTAGACCACCACCGCCATATAGTTCAGGTAGAGGACGCGGAGAAAATATGCCCCCCAGACACCGCATGACTCGTTCTCAAGAAGAGGCGCTCCGGGCTCGCAAGCCAGGAGCACCCAGACCATCTCGACCGTCGGAAGAGTTGGATATCTTTGCCGACCCTCAACCATCAGCCAGCAAATCTGGAGCTCGTCGTGTACGACGAAATTCAGATTCTTCAGTTATGTCCAAGAATGGCAGGGCATTGGATTCCGAAGACGAAAAGCGACGGGCTGAAAGACGAAGACGTGAGCGTGAGAGACGACACCGAGAGAAAGATGGCAAAGAATCTTCTTCTAAAGGGAAGAAGCCCGATCGAAAGTTGGATGTAATTGATAAGTTAGATGTGACTAGTATATATGGCACAGGATGTAAGTCATTCGAAACCGCAAAGTTAACGTCCTTTTTCTGACTTTGGGTAGTATTCCATCACGACGGTCCATTCGACGCATGCAACCCCCACCGAAACCGAAAAGGTAGCAGCAGAGCTCCTATGCAAGCGTTCCCTAAGGATTCATTGAACAATGTTCTAGGAGGTGGAGGACCTTTGAACAAGAGACCTGATCATGCAACTTTCTTGGGTAATAACGACGAGGAGGCATTCAAAGATTACAGTACCGGCGGACCCGATATGATAAAGCCCAACAAAGATGTGAATGTTCATAGTGCTACTACTCGAATCGAGCCAATTCATGGAGAGGAGACCTTGGGTTTGGGAACCTCTACTTTCTTGGAAGGAGCTCCAGCATCCAGAACCGCAATGCAGCGACGCGAGAGTGAGACTGCCGCTGCACCAGAGGGAGGCCTTAGTCGCAAAAAGTCTTTGGCGCAAAGAATCAAGGGAATCAATGGACCACGTAGGGAGTATGGTTCCTCTGGTCGACTCACCAGTCCCGAGGGCAGGAGATCACCAGGAGTCTCACCAGGAGTATCCAAAATCCATGAATCTAACCCATTCTTCGACGAATTCTCCAAGGGCGACGATCAGAAGAAGGAAGCTAGTGTCACTGTTGTAGAGCCGGAGAGAAACATGAGATCAAGGGCTCCTAGCAACCCACCTCGCGTTGGATTTGCTGGAATCGAGAGACGACAAACTGGTGAGGGTCCTTCTGAGCCAAAGACTGGAGGTGGTTTCTTGTCGCGGGTAAAGAGTTTGAAGGGTGGGCCAAGAAAGCCAAAGAACTTGATCCCAGCCCAAGAGTCATGAGCTCGTAGTACTGCGAGTATTTCACCACATGTATACCGAGGAGGAAAAGATCGGGGATCATGATATCTCGTACTTGTCCTCTTGATTTCGTTTCGATCAAGTTTTGCGACTCGGAAGCAAGCCACCTGTGTCGTCTGCGTTGGATACGATTTCCTTGAGGCGCATCGCGCTGGTTCTTGAAAACACCACTTCACTGTAGAATTTTCTCCTTTCCTTATTCTCTCCTTCAGATCTCGTTCTTCGTGGTGGACACTTTTCTTTGTCTTGTCGAACTTTTCATCGGGTGCATTTTCTGGCCTACCGTGGCACACGAAGGCAAATGACTGGGGAGTTGGCGTACGTTAAGCTTCGTTTCGATTGTGGAGATTCTTCAGGACGCGGCTGTAGAGGAGGGATGTTGAGAGAGAAAGATGGAGATGAGAATACAAGGCAGGTGACTGCCTTTGGATACCAGAGAAAGATGGAGGTGTGTTTGAGAGAGAGAGGAGGTGTTTGGAGTTTGTGTAGTTGTGTGTAGTGTGTAGTGTGTAGTGGTTGATAGGGTCTAGTGTGATAAATTGAATTTTTGATGACCCAAGCCTTTTAATTCGTTTTTTTTATTTATGGATGGGCTTATGGGATCAGATATCTTGTATCTTTTAATACTTGCTTGCTACTTGGAGGGTTTTTTCATTCCTTTTGCTATAGTACAGTACATAATATTTACAGAACATGGTTTTATTGGTTATATGTAGCGCGTAGCTAGTAAAGTTTTTTCTCTCTTTGACTTGGTATGAGGCTCATCGGGCGTCGTCGTAGATCTAGATTCCTTCTTCCTAAATGCAAAAGGGTTGAGGGGTAGTTATTAGGTGATTGGTTTTACAAAGGGGAGGGCGGGTGTAAGTTGTAAGTATGGGTATGAGTAGGAAGGAAAGGGTATTTAGGTACTTGATTTGTTTGTTATATATACCTGTAAATAGATAGACTGTAGAATGTTGATTGTTGATTGTAGATAGACTAAACTTGGCTTCTATATATAAGGGGATGCGGTTTGTTTACAGTAACGGGGTTTTTTTAATGAGGGCTTGGTTGGGGTTGGATTTGGATTTAGAGAGGAAGAGGGAAGGGAGGAGGAAAGGGAAGGGAATGAATGGATTTGTATGTGAGGATATGTTTGTCGGATTGTGTAGGGGATATGGTGTTTATGAGCTTTTGGGAGTAGTTTGCTTGTTTGGTTATGGCTCGGGAAGTTCTTGAAGGTACTGTAGATAAATTAGATGGATTTCTTGGTATAGTAGTGGTATGAAGTATAACATAACCTCCATCCCCAAGCCATAAATCTTCGCTACACAATCAACTCCCAACCCCACCCTCATCTACACCTCACCAGTCAGTCCCCTTTAGCCCCCCCCCCCCCTCCCTTTCACAAGGCTCCTTCCTTTACCTCACCCCACCCCCCCAAGACACCCCCACAAACCCCGTCCCCCCACCATCCAAACAAATCGCCCTCCATCTCCCCTCCCGATCCCCGAATCCCTTCGTATAAGGCGGCTGTGCCGGCATGGAATCCTGCAGAATCTCTAGGACGAGGGAATACTTTACCTCTTCCCCCTTTCCTTCATCTGGGGCTGGAGTCGTTTTTGGGTGTGCATTATTGTGAGGGAGGGGGGGTTCGTAGAGGATCTCGGCGTCGCGACGAGTGTGTGGGAGGGAGGAGAGAAGAATGTGGAGTGTTGGGAAGGGGGTGAAGATTTGTCCTAAGGCTGGTTTTTGGGGGGTGGGGAAAAGGGGTTGGGGTTGGGGGTGGGGGTGGGTGGAGGAGGAAGATGATGATGATGATGAGGGGACGGTGGTGTTGTGGAGGAGGGTCAGGATGTTGGTGGTTTTTGTGAGGGTGTGGAGGGTTGTTGAGAGGGTTGTTAGGAGGGTGTGGGCTGGGTTTGTTTGTTAGTGTTTTTTATTCTTTGGTTTTTTGATTTTTGGTTTTGGTTTTTGGTTTTGATTTTGGTTTTGGTTTTGGTGTTTTGGTGGATGTGTGATATAGAGTAAGGTGCAACAGGTTCATTACTTACCCTCAGATTTCTCTCGACGTGCTAGTAAGTCGTTGATTAATGGTGTCAAGGTATGAATGATCAGGATTTGAATCCCTTCTTCTTCGCCCGGCTTTTCGCTTTCGTTTCCTGTGGAGAAGCTCTGAGATGGAACATCCTCTTTCTTTTTCTCTTTCTCCTTCACCTCCTCAGCATCCCCCAAGGGAGCAGGAGGAGAAGTCAAACTCGAAGCCCAATCCGGACTCGACTGTCCCGGCGCAGGCGGAGTGGGCGTCGGAGGCGTGGGGGGTGGATCATTGATCTCTCGTAGGACTTCCCAAAGACCTGCGATATCAAAGACGCGCGAGACGGAAATGCGTTCTAAGGCCCGTTGAACGTGGGTGTGGATCTCTTGCTCGGTTGCGGGACTGGTCTCAGATGGGGATTGCAAGGAGAGGTGTGAGGAGATTCTGGCGTGGAGGACTTGGGCGAGCAGTGGGAGTGGGAAGGAGCCGGTTGTGTCGATTATTTGGGCGATTGGTGGGTGCTGTTTGGGGCTGAGGAGGTGGGGAATGAGGAGTGAGGCGAGGAGGTTGAGGGATAGCTAGGGGTTTGTTAGATTTGTTTTCTTGATGGAGGAGAGGTGATGTGGAGATATGGATTAAGGAGAGAATTGGTAGTGAAGCTTGAGATGAAGAATAAGGCAAGATGAGAGAATACACCAAATCCCCCCCAAAAAACACATGACAAAAAGGGAAAACATAAAAAGCCAACTCATCTTCCCCTGAGAAAAAAAACCCAACATTCAAGAATAAGGATAAGAATAAAGATAAAATCAAAAAACCCACCAAAACCCCCTCCCTCCCCTCCGCACTAACCCCAACAACAGTCCCCCTCTCCACCCCCCGTCCTCTCTCAACGCTCTCCCCGCCGTCAAAAAGCGTATCCAGGACCTCACACCCGGTACTCACTCTCTGTCTCTCTTGGTTTGGGCCCCCGAAGCGCTGGTGTTGCTGGAGCTCCAGAGTGAGGAGGAGGTCTGCGGTGATGGGTTTGGCGGGTTCCGGGGGTGCGGTGGGGATGATGGGTGAGTCGTTGAGGTGGAACATTTTTGTGTTTTGTTTTGGGGGTTGAGGGTTGGAAGGGAGATGAATGAGGTGCCTTATGAGGGAGATTGAGAGGATGAGATTTAGTGGGATTAGTTAGGTGAGGTGAGGTGTGGACATGGTCGATGCATGTGGCGACGCGACCTTTGGTGCCTTGACTGATTAATACTCTGAAAATGAATGGTCTGGATGTTATGACGGTTTTCGCACCATGAACCAGCTTGAGTTTTCACAAAGTTCGATCGTCGGGCTTTATGAGATACTTGAATAGGAATATGAAATGGAGATACTCGAGTAGAGGAATGGATGGGGAATAAGGAGAGAGAATATTTGTTTTGGTCTTGAAGGGGTTGGAGGGGATTATCTAGCTAGCTGAGATAGGAAGACATGAGAGAGGAAAGGCGGCAGGAAGTCGAGGTGATGAATTGAAGATGATCCAAATTCTACTCACCTCACTCACTCACACACTCTCTCACTTACTCAGTTACTCTCTCACTCACTCTTACTTTCTCACTCACTCTCACCCACTCTCACACTCTCTTCTCTCTCTTACACACTCTCTCCCAAAAACACAAAACACAAGCACAACAAATATTCTTTTCAATTCATCCATTCCATTCCATACCATCCATCCATCCATCCATCCAATCATTATCTTTCCCTTTCCTCCCTTCCTGCCCTACCCTCCCTTCCCTTCCCTTCCTTCCCTTCCCTCCCAAGAGTCCATCCACCAATCCATCATCCATCCCAATTCATCATCACATCAACACCGCCACAGTCAAATTTAAATTCAAATTCCTCCAGTCCATCCATTGAGTGACTTCCCCCCTGCTCCCCTCACAAATCAACTCATCCCCAATATCCAGAGTAAACCAACCACACCACCAGTCCGCTCTTGAAAGAATCCCCTTTACCAAATCTGTCCTTCTGTCCTTCTCGAAAAAGTAGAAACAAATGAAAAGCTCCGTCTTTCCTCTTCCACAACACTGGTATCCATCCTCCAAAACCACACTGATGCACGATACGCTCGCTATCTTTCCTTCATCATCCGTCTGTACTGTCCCCCCATCCCCAAAACAAAAGACTATGAAAAAAGAAATTCGTTTCTTTTTTATATTTGTAAAAAGAAAGAGAAAACTAAATCGCCTGCAAAGAAAAAAAAACCACAGAAAAGGTCATGTACTCCCCATCTAGAAGAAATGAGATCACTTAAATCTTGAAGTGCAACGTCCCATCACCTCTCCCTGACAGACCAACTCGGCGTTGAATTCCGATCCATCCAGGGTGAGGTAGATGTCAAAGTAAACTCGGTAAAAGGTACCTTGTGGAGTATCCATTCGCTCAAAGTCCTTTTCGAGATTTTTCCGCGACAGATCAGAGGTGAGCGTGACGACTTCCTTGACACCTGTAACATTGATTAGCTCAAGCTTTATTTATGTATCAGAGGATATACTTACGTGGATCCTTGGTATATTCTGGGCACACATCATCATCACATGCATACAAGATATCCTCGTACATCAGAGTGGCACCTGGAGCAACTTGACGGAAAAATGAAACCTTGACAGGCTCTCCAATCTTGACTCTTTGACCCTTTTGAACGAAAATTTGTCTGGTAAACTTGCATCGATCCTTTCCATCCAATGAGGGAACACGGTATGCTTCGGGGTGGTGACCTTCCTTGAAAGGTTGAAGTGTTGCCATGAGGTAATGTCTACGAGCCACACGGGATGTGACGACTCGCTCAGTAATACCTGCGGTAACCGCACCCTTGACAATAGCCGCTACAGAATCCATGGGTCTGACAACCTTGGACTGGAATTGAGGTGGTACGTGAAGTTTAATTTGTTGGAACAGATATTCCGAGGCACCGAACCCACCAACAACCAGGACGTTCTGTAATGTTCGGTTTTGTGCTTGGATGGCGATTATCTGGTTTCGTACTAATTCCAGAATACGGTTGACGACTGGCTCGAAACACTGTAGAATTTCCTCGTTGGTGAATGTCATATACCCTTCTTCGATACCAGCTTCAGGGAATTCGGCTTCAATACCAACGTCCACAGCCCATTTTTGGTTGTTGTTTCGGAAATCTGCCTTGATTCTGTTCTCAAAATCCATGATGCATTTCGCATAAACTCTTCCAGCAGTCTTGGATCCATCTGGCAGTTTCATTTTGCGGATTTTCGTTCTCAGAATGTTGCTAAAGTTTCTGTTCAGGGCAGTTGATCCGCAAGAATCCCCGGAACCTGCTGTGCATTCAGACACCGTGAATGGAGACTCTTCCTCGACCTCGTAAGCGATCAAATCGACCGTTCCACCACCGCAATCCACAATCAATACTGCATCGTGTACCTTGAGGTTCAAAAGACCAGCCTTCGAACAGAAGAGAGCGGCAGCTTCTGGTTCCGTAATCAGCGTTAATCGATTATCATTTTCGTCGCGGAGGAATCCAGCCTGAATCGCTGCGGCACGGGTGGCGGCCTTTCCAGCATCATTCCAAATGGCCGGAACAGTCAGATAATACCGAATATTCCGCTCCTCTCGGTTGAAAACCTCTCCCAGCGTCTTTTGCAGTTGATTTCGCATGGCTTGTCGAAGCTTGAATAGATAGTCTGCTGCAACATCGATTTCTGATTTTCCCGGAGGTAGAGGGGGGAGATTAATGGGATCGATATAGGTGTTACCAGAAAGCATCAGCTGCAACTTGAACCACTCAACCTTTTGCACACCTGGCTTGGGATAGCCAGTTGGCGCAAGAGCATCAGCAATATCAGGCCCCCAGCCGACCACCTTTTGATATTGATCATAGTATAAAACAGTAGGAATCTGAAAAGATTAGCTAACTGTCGGAAATGGGATTCAGGCAACCCCGCCCACCTTTTGTTTTGTGTAAGAACCAGCGCCAGGCCACTCTGTGATGATGTCTTCTTTTGCCTCTGTGTTCGTAGCAAAAGCAAAGGCTACACCAGAAAAGGTTGTTCCCTGGACGGGTTAGAATTGACTCCATTGTGGGGACATGTTATGCTTACAAAATCAATACCGACAATCAGTTGCGCTTTACTCCTGCCAGCACCCTCGACTTCGACAGCGCCTCTGTTGGCATATTGAGCAGCCGCCATGCTGTTGTTCACTTGGGGAGGGGCACCGTATTGCGGCGGCGCCCCGTACTGTTGTCCAGCTGAAGGTGGAGGACCCATTTGTTGTTGAGGGTGTCCAGGAGGATAACCAGATGATGCAGTATTGATCGGAGGAGGACCGCCCATCATCTGGGTCGGCGGTGTGCGTGGTTGTCCGTGATTTAAAGGACTCTGAGTGCGGCCTACGCCAGCAGGAGCGGGTGCGTAGTTATTGGTATAGCTCGGTGGGCGTCCACCAACGCCGGGGTGATTCATGGGAAGACTGGTCGTCGAGGAAGCCGGCGAGGCTGTTGAGGGGATGGGTCGGCCAGAGAGAGGTGCAGGGGGGGTGGGGTTTTGTGTGATAGTGGGCGCGGGAGGGTTGGCGCTTGATTTCCGTTTGGAACCAAATCCAAGGCTTTTGAAGCGGGAGTTCAGAGTACTCATAAGGTCCAAGAAGAAGGGGAAGGCAGGAGAAGAGAGGGGGGATGGACTCTTAATGAAAGAGGTTCGGTGCGGTGCGGTGCGGTGCGCCGCGCAACGAAGAATCGGCGGGAGGAAATCCTGGGCGAGATGGGGCACTGAAGAGGGTGAGCGTGGATGGGTAGACGGGTGGAGAGATGTGGTGTGGGCAGAGGCGGGAGGTGGCGCTCTAGTGGGTACTGGTACTGGTAATCGAGTACAGTGTTTACGGAGTTGGGGAGTAGGGGCGCAGAGGGGGGATGGAGCTAAGTATTTGGTGGGTGGAGGACTTGGCTGGGGTGAGTACTTCGTACAGTGACTGTGTTGATTTTGGTAGGTACTGATTTGGCTGCTGGTGCTGCACTGCTGATACTTAGTACTGGCTTTCCTTTGGGTCCTGAGTCCCTGACTTGCCCTATGCAGATTCCAGTGGGTGGTGCGTGCGTGCTGAAGCTGGTGGGTTGGTCAATGGGGCTGGGCCGGGGCTTGTCACTGTAGCGTTCAAGTAGCGTAGATCTTATAGGCAAAGACACACTAATACACCCACTGCTTAGGGATGGTTCAGGCCTGTTGCTGGCTCGTGTTTGCAGTGCTTGCGACGCTTACGGAGTAAAGCTTTGCAACCGAGGGGGAGGTGCCAGGTGGGTGCAGGTGGGTGCAGGTGGTGTCCAAATTGATCTCCTCCACTGTCAGCCAGACTAAGACCTTGCAAACTGACTGCGACTGCGACTGCGACTGCGACTGCGACTGCACTGTCAAGCCGACTGAGTCTCCAGGACTGAATTTCAACAAGGTCTTTCGAGGATTGACTACTGACTGGCTACTGGATGCGAGGATACTTTGTAGATGGCGTGCAA
Organism: Hymenoscyphus occultus; assembly: GCA_900536445.1. Taxonomy (NCBI): domain Eukaryota; kingdom Fungi; phylum Ascomycota; class Leotiomycetes; order Helotiales; family Helotiaceae; genus Hymenoscyphus; species Hymenoscyphus occultus. The sequence continues at coordinate 133,797 of UNPT01000073.1, read as the reverse complement.
CCGAGATCCAGGTCCTATGCCCTATGCCCTATGCCCTATGCCCTATGCCCTATGCCCTATGCCCTATGCCCTATGCCCTATGCCCTATGCCCTATGGGAAGCTCGCCGGCAAGCAGGAGACTTTCCTTTGTCTGGAAAGCTAACGGGGGTCCTTGAGATGAGGACTTCAAGCTGAGAGTTCTTCGGGTGATTCGATACCCCTCTCCGGATTATTCGAACTGGGGGGTTCCTTCTAGCGAGCGCGCGATGGGGATTTGGTGCAGTGCTGGTGCTGGTGCTCCAGTTGCACCGAGTACGAGCACTGGCCAAGCGTGCTGATATGCCCTGCTGCTGATACGATACGATACGGTACGGATGGCCACAGGATAGGTGCAGCTAAGGCACTGTAACTTACAGGTACAGGGGAATAGACAAACGTCGCAGACTCGAAGCTTTCCGTCAAACGTCTGCTATTGCCTTCTTGCCTTCTTGCGTGCGGATCCGTTGGGAGCAGTTCCTCGCTGGGCGATGAGCAGTCGAGATGAAGTTGCAATCGCCAAACCTGCAGGAACACCGTCAATGTCTCTTACGGGATCCGATGCGAAAATGACAGGTCCAGGGGGGTGAGAGGGCAATAATGTATTGCGCGGCACAGCCGTAGGCTGGGAATTAATCCGAATTAATAATGGGAGCGAACTGACTTCAGCGGAGCCGATGCCGCGATACGGTTCGCAGCTTGCTTGCGGGTAGTCAGAGGTAATTGGTATGTATGTATTAGACTTCGTCTCGGCTCTTTGCCTTGCAGCATGCAGGATTGGATGGTAACGTGAATCAAGAGCTCCAAAGCGGAGAGAGAGAGAAAGGAGAGGTGGAATCGGAGATTAATGTTGGCCTGCAGAGTTGAAGATTTCCGAGACGGAATGTTTGCTTTGCTTTGCTTTCGATTTCAGCTGAGATCAGTCACTTCTTTGTTCTGTTGCAACATGTTGGTTTTGGTCCTTGCGTTGCGTTGTTGCTGCCCGAGGGAACCTAACCCCAGCTTCAATAATGCCAAGCGAGGGGTTACCTGGAGGCTGGAGCTACCGCTGCGCTGCCAGTGCTGTCTTTTCTATTGCACAAAAGTCCGGCAAGTCGGAAGAAAATTGGGCAATTTCTTGCGACCAATATTCCGCAGGACTAGCTCACTATCACGGAAAAACAATGTTCCCAGGTAAAAAGAAAAAAGAGTTTGATCAATTGGGGCTTTGCTCTAGCTCAGCCTCAAAGACATTGCGTACCAAATTTCATCAACACCACGCATGATGACTAAAACACGCTCAGCCTTAACTCCACATATGGCTTAGGCTTTCTTCATCCCCAAATCTGCCTTGTTGACAGAAGCTTTTTATAAAAATAGAAAGTCCGTCATAAGTTAATAGAACTACAGATGACTGTACATTAGGATCTTGAGATGCTCAATTCTACGCTTGGCTTGTCAACGTCGATGGTGCTATTTCGCTTTTCGCAGGACTCCTTCAGAAGAGGGACAAAGTCCTGGAAAAAACACGCGAAAGTCCTGCAGCAACCGAGGGGTGGTTGGTTTTTGGCCCCCATTTTTTTCATTCGCTCTTTGAAGCCACGCTGATTGGACAACCCAGAGAAACGTGTGAGTATGGTCAACGGCGCCCCTCATATCCTGACAGCTCCTCTGAAGGTGGAAAAAACGTGGTGGAAATCCATGTTAGCATGCGGATATTTTAAGCCTTCCAACCCGAGTGGATGAGCTGGTGGCACAGCATACCTCTTCTGTACAACATGATCGAATATCTTGGGGAATACCCTCTTCTCTTTTTCAATATTCCGTTTCTGTTCTGTGGTGGGCTTGTCACGTTTTCTGTTTGTGTTAGTCCTTTCCTAATTAGTGATCTCGGTGTGGCTTTTGAAAGGGTGTAACGTCCGCATATCCTTGGTGTTTTGCTATTCGGAGCACTATGGTCTCTCTCCTGTTCAAGGAATTGAGACTTCCTGTCTTCTTAGATAATTGTCTCTGATTGGTGCTTTCCTATCACTGGGATTACCTGTGATGACACGAAGTAGCGGACTGATGCGAAGTTTGAGTCAAAGACGACCTAGGCAACCCAGCCAGTTGATTGCTTCAAAGTTAGAGACTCCCCAAGCTGTATCATTTCAAAATTGTACCCGAATTCGGGAAATACTCTTTTCGAAAATTTGTAGGACCTTGCTTCTTTGGCACCTTGGCGTTTGGATATAAACTGCTGAGTACCTCACCTCAGATGGTAGGTTATATAGGTTGCACATGAAGTACAATATGCATGGCCCGCAAACTGTGACGTTTGTCAGATTCATATACGATCATAATCATTGAGTGGTTGGATTGAAATAGAACAAGCTGCAATTGGCTGTCAATATGCGTACTTGATCTTTTGATCTGATGTTTTCGGTCCTTCAATTGCGTTTGTACGATGAAGCAATGGATATATATGGGTATTTTTATATCGACACTGTCATGGGAAGGACTCCAGCACTTCTTGATGGAGAAGTTTCCCTTGATGGAAGCGGCTCGGTCATAGCCAGTGCCACACATCTCATACCTGTATACCACAGAGAATGAATCCGATCTTTGAGGCTGACCCTAGTGCAAAAAACCTGTGATACTCTGCTCTCCAATACCCCTCGTATTGGATTTGCAACCTCTCCACAGATATAGCAGTAGTGTGGCACGAATATGGCGGGGCCTTGCATCTGAACCCGCTGCAGTGATATACTGTAGAGGCATTTTGGCTGAATGGAAGGAACGTGTTGTGCATATGTATGGAAGAAAAGATGCATATGGGGGTGCTTCTGATGCTTCGACTGGGAATTTGGAGGGTTGGTACGCTTATTTAAAAATAGCCCCCTTGACGTACCGTCAGAAGCTCAGTCATCGTTGTTCGTACAATTGTGAGGAGACTGTATTCGAATGCCCAGAAAGAATCAACTCGTATCCCCTTGCATTTGTTAGAGCAACGGATTAGATGTTTGGTGTACAAAGAACAATGACCGTAACTCTCACAAATTCGAGACGGCGGACATAGCGGGATGACTTCCTGATTGGTTGATTGCCAGCGTGTTCTGTTGCCAAAGTCCAGACGGAAAAACTTTGGCGATGATCACGAGGGTTGAAATAACCACAAGAAGGGAATCCTTTCCCCGCGATTTTTTTTGGAACAGCGCTCAGACAAGACTAGCAGGTTGAGCAGCGGTAGCGGTCAAAGGAGTGCTGTGATGTGTTGTGATGTGGTCTGTGGGGTAGGCACTTGCAATTGTAGCAAGGAAAAATGGCGGGATCCCCGCGTTGTGAAATGAGACGAGACACCATGGTATCGCAACTTGTTCTCCTCTCCATTCTTGAACATCAACAGCCTCAGGACGGTGCTTCTACTTATCCTCTCCAAGCTGCCGAACGACCCTCATCTCGTCATACACGACATCACTGCGGATCCCAATTGCTCGCAAAGTCGAATCATCGCCAGAGCCGATTTCGCCGAAGTTTGCCAGACAGCCCCAGGACCAGCACCAAACAGGTTCTGAACGTCTGGCCGACGTACAACCTCAATCCGCCCACTTCCAAAGCCCGTTCGAAAAAAGATTATCGTGGTGTTGTGCCCTCGTAGCATTGCCATTGCATTGCCGTTGTCGTTGCCGTTGCCGTTGCCGTGTCGAAGTCGTGACGATAGAGACGCCATCGCAATTCCAGTGTACTCGTACTGGTACCTACTCATACAAGCTTCCAAGTTGGCTGGTAGAGAGCGATAGCGATACTTGTAGCATACTTGTAGCTGCAAGGGCAGCAGTCCCAGTCCTAGTCCACGGGAGCTTCTCTCTAACAAGCTAACACTTACCCGCTACTAACGCCATAAACGGGATCCAGCTACTCTGCTACTGCGACTGCGTCAATTCATCCATCACAGTATCATCAGCTGGCGGTAGTCATTTAATTACTACCACCAAACCGTCTCTGGTCTACCAGCCTTCCACCCCAGTACTAACACTAACCGGGCACTCCGCACTCCGCACTCCTCCCTCCTCGAGACGGCCCTTTTTTTCTCCGACCAGCGAATGGAAAAGCTGGCTCCCCACTACCACAGCCCGCTTCCTTTTGTTGCCCCGCAATGGCATCAAACCATCATCCCCCTCACCATCAATCCACCTCAACGTCGTCTACTACTAGAATAAAAGGCCGTCGCCGTCCTAGATCCCCCACAATCGTCTCGCCGGCTGCTCCCTCTTCTCATTATCCTTCTCTACCCGCTTCTCAACCAGCCCCCGAGCCTATCAACCAGTCTAACTGCAAACCACACAACTTGTCATCCTCAAGTCCCATTGGCTTTGTACGCCTCGCCTCAGTCGCCTTTCTTGCCCTTGTCTTGGTATGCGATCACGCGCTCCTACCGGCACCACATCCACTAATGTGATATCCCCTAGGTCCTCCAGTTTTTAGTCCAGAGAAACAGTATTCCAATTACCTTTATTCGCAGGCCCTATTCCGGCTCTACATTTTCCCCTCGAATTGAGCCTACGACTTGCGAAAATCCACCTCCATTTCCAACCGACCCTCCTGTATCGAGACCTCCCATATCATACAAGATGGCTCTTCAAGCAGAGGCAAAGCGGATTGCCGCTGAGTTTGATTACTCGGATGCCGAAGTCAATAAAGGAGTAGCAGAGTTTATTGCTCAGATGAGTACGTAGCACAGAGAATATGACGACTGAATTGATTCCTGACGATTGGCACAGATGAGGGATTAGAGAAGAATGCCACTACCATGAGCCAAATCCCTACATACGTTACTGGTGTACCAAACGGAACAGAAAAGGTGGGTTGATATCTCATGTTAGATATCCAGGCTAACAATACTAGGGTCTTTACTTGGCCGTCGACCTTGGTGGAACTAACTTTCGAGTATGCTCGATTCAATTGCACGGAAACACAACATTTAGCATTGCCCAATCAAAGGTAGCTATTCCAAAAGAGCTCATGGTAGCAAAGACAGCAAAGGAGCTGTTCTCGTTTCTTGCCAAACAGATTGAGCTATTTTTAAAGGAACACCACGAAGATCATTTCGACGCACATATCAAGCGCCGGCAGACAGCTTCGACACCCGAAGGATACCGCGACGAGCATATTTTCCGACTGGGATTCACATTCAGTTTCCCTGTTCACCAAATCGGTATCAACAGAGGTACTTTGATCCGATGGACGAAGGGATTCGATATCGCAGATGCAATTGGACAAGACGTTTGTGTATTGTTGCAAAAGGAGATTGACCTTTTGAAATTACCAGTCAAGGTTGCAGCTCTAGTCAACGATACCGTGGGAACCCTCATGGCTAGATCGTATACATCACCCGGAAAGACTAGCACACTTCTTGGAGCCATTTTTGGAACTGGTACTAACGGAGCATATGTTGAAAAGCTCGCTAAGATTACAAAACCAATGGAGGGCGAGTACGACTCGAGTACCGGTCTGATGGTGGTCAACACTGAATGGGGTTCGTTTGACAACGGACTCAAAGTGCTTCCAACAACAAAGTATGATACTGCGTTGGATAAGGATAGTATCAACCCAGGTATCCAGATGTTCGAAAAAAGAGTGTCGGGGATGTTTTTGGGAGAGATCTTACGAACTGTTCTCGTCAACATACTGAAAGACCCAAAGGTGGCCCTGTTTGCAGATGAAAACTCGTCGCAGAATGATTACTCCACAACAGCAAGCGTTGCGAAAGAATCGGCACTGTACAAGGATTGGGCAGTTGACAGCAGCATTCTTTCGGTTGCGGAAAGTGACAACACGGTAGGTTTGAAGACATTACGACAAACTATTGAGAAGGATCTTGGTGTTATGGCACCAAGTCTTGAAGATGCACAGTTCGTGAAGGATGTCGCTCATGCCATTGCCAAGCGAGCGGCTCGGTTGGCAGCTGTCGCTCTTGCTGGTATCGTTCTCCAGACTGGACGACTAACTCCCGGAGCCGGACAAGCTCCAGGACCAAAATCCTCGGCAGCTATTGTCGAAGATGTCAAGTCAGGAAATGTTGTCGAGGCAGTGGCAGCTACAGCAAGCAAACTTGCAAATACCGCAGGATTGGGTACAGACGAAGAAGAGATTGTAGATATTGGTGTCGATGGCAGTTTGGTCGAGTTTTATCCTGGATTTGAAGACTTGGTTCGCGAGACTTTCCGAGCGATAGATGGCATCGGAGCCGCTGGAGAGAGAAGAATCCGTATTGGTATTGCCAAAGATGGATCTGGAGTTGGTGCTGCGCTGATAGCACTTGTGGCGGCGAAGATGGAGAAGCCATCAGACTATCTCAAAGATCTCAAAAACAAGTTGGGTGATGTTTCTCTGGAGTAAGGAAGAATTTTGGATGGAAGGGGGTTTGAGCTAAAGCTCCCCCAGTTTTTTGTTTTTTGTTTTTGGATGGGGATGATATGATTTTTTCCACATCATGTCTGTATTTGATTCATCATGCATAGCAAGGGATGAGTTTCTGGGATAACATTTGGGTATCGATGAATTTATGAATCAATTTTGATGTCTGCCTTTTGCTTGTTTGCTTGTCTATGAAGGTATGCAAAATCCAAGAAGTTTGGAAACAACAAATGGAAACCATGTTACGATAACCCCTCGAAGTGTGCCGTGAAAGCTCTCTTTGTCAGGCATTCTCTCGAGGGGTGGAATGTGCTCTCTTTGTCAGGCATTCTCTCGAGGGGGTGAATGGAAGGTCATGATCGTTCCTTCTTATTTATTTATTGGTTCGGGTAACATGAACAGAACGGTCAACAACCACCCCTGAATAGAATCCCTGTCCCTGCTGCGTCATCGTGCTTTTAATAGAGGTTATTCAACTTCATTGGAAGTCGCTCGTCTCTTAACATTCATCTCTTTCTATTTTCAAGTCTACTCTCTTGTAGTGTCCTCTCTCTAAGTACCATCTCTCTACATTCATTCGTTTGCTTCATCTCTATTTTCCACACTCGTACCTCGAACCGTTCAAACGTGCATACATACCCGAGCACTTCCCTGTTTTCACAACTCATAACCCCTGGCATCATCAGAAAACCGGGAACTGGAGGATTGGATTAACTCTTCCCCCCCTCCACCTCGTCTACAAATCCGACCTCGGTCCTTTGTCCCAGTTGGAGGGGTGGAAAGCATTGGTTGGCTGCTGTTGGTTCTTGCCAGTTGTGCGTCATTGGGGATGAGGCTTTGGGAGTTGGTGAACGGTTGTTGATTGACGCCTTGCTCTTGGATCACGATTGCGATTACGCTCCTGGCTCTGCGCCTCCTTCTGATTCGCCTGTCTCTCTCCTCGACCCTGGCCTGGATCGCTGGCAACGATCTGACTGATTTATCCTCCAGTGGGGTGAAGGATTAACGGTTGGTGTGGGGTATTTTAGTTTTGGGAGGCTTCGCTCCCAGCTTTTTCCTAGTACCTGGTTTCGCCCGCCTGTTTATCTTTATACATAGCTTACGACTTCCTCTGGTCGAACCCTTTGTTTTCGATATCGAAATTTAAACTTCATCTTGAACTGAACACGATATGAAGCCCACCAAACAGCCATCGTCGGCCTTTGCGCTACCCTCTTCCTTACAATTGCTTGCTTCAATATGTCTCCTCGGCCTGATATATCCTACCACGGCTTTTCACACAAATCGCATGTTTGAACGCGATGTTTCTCTCAGACCTCCAAGATGGGGACCACCTATCAAAAGAGATGGACAAGTACCAATTAAAGTTACAAACAAATGCCCGGAGACGATATGGCCAGGAATCGGTACACAAGCTGGTACAGGACCTGGAAGCGGAGGATTCGAACTTGCTTCTGGAGCTAGCAAAACCTTGACGGTTAGTAAAGATTGGCAGGGAAGAGTTTGGGGCCGGACGAATTGCAGTTTCAATGCTGCTGGAAATGGAGCTAGCAATGCCAATGGAAATAATGGTGGGGGTGCCGCTTGCGATTCTGGTGATTGTGGTGGAGTTTTAAATTGTGTTATGACTGTAAGACTACATACTACCCGATCGTATGTTTACTTGAACTAATGATAATCAGGGTGTTTCCCCAGCTACTCTAGCAGAATACGATCTGGCAGGCGGTACTGGTGGTGTCCAAGCATTCTACGATATTTCCCTTGTCGATGGCTATAACCTACCCTTAGGAATAGTTTTCATTCCGGGCGACGACCCAAAACTCCAAAAGGTCCCTCCAAATCTCACAAATGCAGTCTGCATCGCCACGGCCGGATTCGTAGCAGACCCTGCTCCCTCTGGTACCAACGGCGATTCTTCCAACGCTTCTTACCCTGTCCCCTATGAAGCCACCCAGTCCAATTCCGACATCGCAAGCTGGTGTCCTTGGGATCTCCTCAAAATCCAACCCGACAAACCGGGGGATGGAGTCTACCCATACCCAGACGACAACATCAAACGCCCCATCTTCGACCCATGTAACTCAGCCTGCGCCAAAACCAACGCCCCAGCAGACTGCTGCACAGGCGCTTTCTCCGTTCGCGCCGACTGCAAACCCAACATGTTCTCTCTACAAGCCAACAAAGTCTGTCCCGATGCCTATGGATATGCATTCGACGACCAAGATTCCACGTTCATCATCCCAACCGGTGGCGGCTTCGAAACGATCTTCTGTCCCGAGGGTCGCAGCACGAATATCCTGAAGACGTTTAAGCAGCAGCTTCAGGACCTGACGGGCGCTCCGGGGGCAGGCAAGAGCTTGAAGGAGATTGATGAGGATGCGAGGAATATGACGATCATTCTGGAGGCGGCGAAGCGGAGTGCGGCGGAGAGGACGGGCAGGGAGGGGATGGGGTGTGTGGGTGCGTTGGTGGTGGTTGTTGCTTGGGCGGTTTTTGTGGGGTTGTGAGGATGGATTTGATTGGGATGACTTGTAGGGGTTCTGGATACCTAGCTGGGTTTTCGTGAGCAGAGAGGGGGTTGTGATCTGGGCGTTTGTTTTCTCTTTCCTTTGAGAGGTTGGAAGACTATGGGTATGGAGGTTTATGAGGTTGTGATGGAAGAGAGGGAGATGACTGGTTGTATGGAGGGGATTACGCGAGATTGTTGGCGCCCCCTTTTTTCGTTTTTTTCGTTGGTTTTGCAATTCCCTAAGATACCCCCTAATTTTTTTTGAGTATGCTATTGTAGTCTTTCCAAGACTTTCTTCCTTTACCTCATTGGTCTTTGCTAGATTGTGTGTGTGGATGGGTGGGTGTCTTAGGATGCTTTTCAAGATTAAGATTGAGATGACGAATATGAATACCACCTGTACCATCGAAAGAATCACGAAGTGACAAAAGGAATCTAAGTTCCTACTGTTCCAACTGTTTCGTTCGTTCTTCTTTGGAGGAGGAGGGGGCCGGGGAGGGATAAAGGGTAATAGGTAATAGGTAATAGGTAAAGATGTGTGATTGTGATCCTGTATGATTACTGCACAAAGTGTAAGTTTTTTCCCCTGGTGTCCTCTCTCTCTCTCTGTTTCACTTTCTCCGATATATCATATATGATATTTACATTATTTTAGATCCTTATCGTTTGTTGGTATGTGGAGTTACTTGGTTTCTTTTTCTTTCTTTTCTGTTGTTTGTGGAATTGTGCGGTGTTGTGTCTTGTTTTAATCTTCCCTATCTTAGGCTATCTAGAGAGGAAGAAAGAAAGAAAGAAAGAAAGAAAGAAAGAAAGAAGAGAGTTAGATACAGTAATAAGGATCTACTCTCTACAAATTTATATAGGTATCTGTTGTAAAGTACAGTACTTTAAAACTCGATAGATAGGTGGTAGAGGAACAAAGAATCAACTTCCTTGCTGTCAATGACTACTTAGTACCTATTCACCTGTTCTAATTATCCTTCTACCTCTACGCTTGTATATCCTCTAGCACTCCCATTTCCCGAATTCTCCCTTTTCTCTCCGTACTTTAAACTAAACATCACTCCCCTCTTCTTCACCTCTTCCCACTACCGTCTCCTATTCTACCCTATTCTACCCTCTTTTACTGTACCTTCATCTTCACCTTCACCTCTCCAACATTCCAAACAGCCCAGGGTCGGGGCCAGACTTCGAACCTCGCTTCCCTCTAAGACTGGAAGGACGTAGAAGATGGAATGGGTGGATGGGTGGATGGAAAACCCCCCTCTGGGTATTGGTTGGGATCAATATATAGAGAGGAGAGGAGATGAGAGGATTATATAGTAATAATAGTTTGAAAAAGATGGAGAGATAGATACGAGTATAGATAAGAGTGGAAATAAGGGGTGATAATAAGCTTCCTTTAGATATCTTCCATCAAGTCAATTTACTTATCTAGCTAAGGTATGAGTAAGTATCGATATCACAGCTACGGTACTGTACCAAAAGCTATCTGCATAAATGAACCCAGGTCGCTAGCTAGCACGTTTGCACGTCCAACCCTAGCCTTAGTCTCAGCAACAGTCAAGCAATCTTCCCTTCAGCTCGGATAAATCCCACCTACTCCCCACCCCTTATGCAAGTATCCCCGCGTTCAATTCTCACTCTTACACACAGTTATCAAAACCCAGGTACTGCAGCGAACCGCCTACGAAATCAAGTCCACAGAAGCCGAGGATCCCCAGCTGCCGCCCTAATACTCAACCCCGTTAACAGCCGCCACCAAACTCTCCGGCAACTCCTCCTTACTCATGATGCCCAAACTCAAGACGTCTCCCCAGAAGAAGAGAGCCCGATGCTGAGCATAGGCCAGGTAATCGAACTCGTCTTCCTCTTCTAGGCCCTCCTCTGGCTCTTTCTCTCCATTCTGCTGGGTCTTCTCGCCGTTCGTCTCTACGACACCATCCTTTACCACTTCGCCGGATATTAATCCATTTGTAACGCTCTTCTGATCCAGCGATCCGTTGATATGATGCTCATCATCTTTCTTAGGCGTAGGCGAAGTGACAATTTCCTCTTCCTCTTCATACCCCGTAGTCTCCTCACCATCCAATCCAGGAACCTTGGCTTGTACAATACCCCACGCAACCCATTGTGCACTATTAGCCAATCTCCAAATTCTAGTCTCCTCCATCAATCCCTGCACCCTTCTTTCAATTTCCAATTCTATCCTCTTCTCCTCCTCTACAAATGTCCCAGAACCATCCTCTTGTCTCTGATTCAAGGTCAGAGTAGAAGTGGAGGAACTTCCGAGAGCCGAAGAAGGAAGACTGATATTACTAACACCACCAGGAGCTCGGGAATCAAGAAGAAATTCGTTGACGCCTCCGCGCATGCTGGACGTACTAGAGTCCATGGCTTGGAGTTTAGGTGTTGCAGAGGCGCGTGGATTGTATTGCGGACGATGGTTGACGTAAGAGCGGATGAAAGTTCGTTGTTGTTCGATTGTTGGGTATAAGTTTGTGTTGCAAGCCCATGAACGAGTTGGGTCGTGGTAATTATAACACCATTCTGTAAAATGATTTGCAAATTCGAGACCGGGTGTGTTGGCTGAGGCGTATTCGAAGTCGATGACGATCAACTGTTTGTGATGGTTTGCTGGGAGGAGAAGAGGAGATGGAGGGGGAATGGTGCCGCCTTGAGATTGTGTTGATGGTTGCGCTGGGACTAGACGAAGAATATTGCCATATTGAGTCTGAAGAAATATTAGCAGATTTCACAAAGTAGAAGGGAGTAAACTTACATCATTATGGGCAAACACCAAGCGGCTTTCCACGCCCCCTTTCAGTTTGTAATACTCGTCCAACCACTTTCGGTACTTGTCCACAGCACTTTTGAATACTTTCCACTCCACCCCACAAACCAATCCTCTTTCTCGCCAGCCCTCTCCTTTGCCCTTTCTTTTACCGAGAATCTCTCCATCAAGATAGGTAATAACTTCTTGACATCGATCAACCCATTTGTCCCAATTTCTCCAAACAAATGGACCTTCTTCTCTTTCTCGATCAAGAAGGTCAATCCCCTCATGAAGTTCTCTCATTCGCTTGGCAATCTGCTTGCTTGTATCTGTAACTCTGAGATCATTGGCCTTCAAAGTAGTGGCATTGAAGTATTCTTCAAACCGGCCATTTGTGAATGTTCCTAACAATCTTGGTCCAATCTTCTTTCTTGCTAGTCTCTTCAAAATCCCCAGCTCGTTCTCACGATCAATGAGATGCTCGACTTGAGGCCCATAGATTCGTAAAAGCAATTTGGGAGGAGGTTTTGTAGAGTGTGGCTTCGAACTCAAGTTGGAAACGGGAAGATCTTTTGGTGGAGACACCACGTAGACTGCATTCGTGAGGGCACCACTCAATCTTTCAACCTCGATTTCGGATCCTCGTTCCAATGGGACTTTCCTCCAACCTTTCAACCGTAGGGTATGTGCCAATCTGACAATCTCACTCTTAAACTGTGCCCAGTGTTTTCGCTCCTTTTCTGCTCGCTTAGAGGAATTGAAGGTGACGGTCGTATCGGAGGATTCCAAGACTGCTCCACCCCCGCCATATGACATGGTTTTGGAATTGTCAAGCACAACGTCACAACTTGGCACAACCACATCCCCGTCCTGGTATTCGGTATCTGAGCTATAGACCCCTCCTCCCAATTTCTTGGCGGAGCTTCTTCTCCTTCCCAAGACACTAGGTCTTCGAAGGGAAGTGGGAGATCCTGATGGTAAAGAATCATAGCCAAAGTTGGACATGTTATCTTCCAGAATCCGCTGCAGTTTATCCAGGGATAGGATGCTGGAATCCGAACTGGTAGATGCCGTTCTTGGTCTGAAGATGTGCGTACCTGGATGCTCACCTTCCTGGCTCGCCGCAGCAGAACCATTCTCATCCCCTCCTTTCCTCTTCGACTTCCGCGCCGCCCTCTTGGATTTTTCCGCCTGCAGCCAATTTAGGACATCTGTGAGTAGCTTGTTCTCCTGGTGATGCTGCGCATTTTCCTGCTTATCGTGTTTTTCGTGTTTTTCATGTCTGTGGCGGTGGTGGAGGAGTTGTCGCATATGGTGATGCTTATTCTCCTTTCCCTCTGTCTGCTTCGACGCGCTCGAGGTTTCGCCGTCGTCCAAGCTGCTCTGGCTTATAATTGAGATTCTGCTCGAGGTGCTTGACGGGGCCATGTTTGGTCGTCCGCTCAGTCGCCTGCCTGCAACGCCCGCAGGAAATTGTTTGATGCGCGTTTCTTCGGCAGTATAGGTCGGTGGTAGAGGAGGAATGGGTTCGGGCTCGCCTTCGGCAATAGAGACGACTATGAGAATTTTTGGTTAGATCTCCAGGCCAACTCGCAGCGCGCAAAGGAAATGGGGAGTGGAGGGGGAGGGCTATCGGAAGGAAAGATAAGGCACTCCAGCTGGCGAAGGAAGCTTGGATAAGGAATCCTCACTACCTGGCAGCCTGGGTCCAGCACCAGCACCAGCAACAGCATTCCAGGGGGGTCAACTCAACGCCTCCCTGTCGCATTGTATCGCGGTGCAGCACAGTGTGCACACTACAACCCCAACCACAACCCCGCACTACTGTGGTGTGTACAGAGTACAGTACGAGTACTCTGGTTCGCAAATCGCAAGCCAGCACAACACACCCAACCTTTCATCGTGAATGCCTACCACTGCTGCTGCGCGCAATGGCACAGGCAGAGGTAGCGGCAGACCTCGCTGCAGGACACACGAAAATTCCCATCAGCTCACCTTTCGCTCCCGTTTTTGGGCTGTACGTTTCATCCGTGTCGTCGCTCTTAAGGGCAGGTCGCAATGGAGGAGGGGCCTCCGCGGGGGAGGCTCCAGCTGGCGCAGGGCTCATGGTCGCGTTTGGTCTGATGTTCTTATGCTTCAAAATAATGATGATGTGGAGGTTCTTGTGATGGCAATAATTTCTTCGTGTTTTCCAAAAAAAATTCTATGTAGGGAAGAGGGTAAGTTATGGAGATGTAGATGTAGCTACCATGCCAGCCGTTTTTCGTTTTCGAGGGTCAGGGTCCACTGCCTTGAAGCGGGCCCAACAATCATGCCCACGTGCTCATTTTTCAGACACCTATCCAGCTCCACTTCACCCAGAAACACCAAGGAAAGCGGTGACGTCGATGGAGAGAACGTAGATGAATGTTCCTCAGGTACAGAATACCAGAAAAGGCTGTTATCGCCAATAAGATCTCATGGAAACGGATGTTTTCTCACAAGGCCAGAAATGCCATTACGATATGCATCTGAAAAATTCAAGGAATTTGAACAAAGGCCTAGAGTAGCCAGGTGGACGATGACATCGTTGTGGCTGAGCTTGTGGCTGGGCGGATGCCAACAACCAATGAAATGGAGGAAACGTGGAGGGATAAAGATAACCTGGAAGACGCATTTAGCTGCATGTGATTTTGTTTGGTGAAAGGATCGCTTCCTATATAGGTATGTTTACCGAACCCCTTTCCTTAACGACGTCTTTAACGAACGTCCTCAACGACCGCTTACCCACATTAATGCGTGCATCTTTCATAGTGACTAGGTACGGTACAGAAAAACAAGAGAAGTTTCACTTGACTGCACAATACAGCTCATTGAAAGATGTCAGAGGAATATGCGTTACGTGATTGAAATTTGGTATATTCTTGCGCACTATTCTTTTCGTCACCTAAAGATTACAATGCCTCAACACTACCCTCAGTATCGACGGATTCTCTAATACTATCTGTATTTGAAAGAACATCTGTTGTCGAATTCACAGCCGCATTGTCAACTGACTGATCCCAAGCATTCTACCCACCCGTCTGATCATTCTCTAAATCATCAGCTCGCTCAGATATAAAGGATTCGAGGGCGTTGTTGGCAGCTCTAACATCGGCGAGACCGTCCTGAACACTTTCGACAGGAGGAATTGCTTCGGTGAACTCGTTTTCTTCAGCTCTCATACCTCCAAAAACGAAAAGCGAAGGAGTGCTCAACTGATACCTAGGTGTGGCTGTGATACCACGAGGTCCCCCAAAACCCTCATTTCCATCAAAGACGACAGCCTCCTCGAATGTAGTAAACCCCTCTATGGGAGCATTCCCTGTAATAAAATTCAAGGCAGCTAACGAATGTGATGAGTTCAACGCTCCCGAACCATGATACTGGGTTGGCGCAGCAGCATCCATCAAAATCTCAAGCCAATCATCAGAAATACGTGGAGGACTAGTACCGAAGCCACTTTCTGGGTGATTCTCGTAATAAACGTCCGGAAAGCGATGTGATTTCGTCGAGAATACTCTGCGGCACATGGGACAGGTGGGTGGTTGACTTTCATCTAGCCAGGCGATGATACAACCGCTGCCAAAGACATGGTGACATGGAGTTTCGACCGGATATTCCACTGTATTCTCGGGCGTCTCCTTACCCATCTCGCCGCCGCAGATGTTGCAATCCTTATCGTTCATTTTGGCGAGCTCGAGATCACGTAATAACAATGGGATGTCATCTTCTCCGGTGTATATATAGCCATGTTCCTCCTCTTTATCAGCCACGAGGTTGAGCATCGATATAGATTCTAGAAGCATCATAAGCTTTGCCTTGAGGTTGAGAGGATTTTGACTATGGGCTTCTGCGCCACTGATATCGAAGGTGGAGGAATAGTAAGCGACTGCAGCCGAATACAAATCGTCAAACTGTCTTCGTTCTTCGCCTCGAACTCGGAATAGCCGTTGTACTACAAGTTGCTCGAAATAACGATCAAAGTCCACAGGATGGAGTCCAGTTGCGTAAAGTAGTGGTCTGTTATTCGCGATCATCTTCGCGAACAGTCTCTCTCCTGTCTCGATCCTCTTTTGCTCGTCTGCACTTGGTCGTTCATCCTTAGCATAACAATAAGGGCAGCTCATTGCGAAAAAGAGTTGTTCCTTCGTCTCGAGCTCGTCGCATGGTTTGAAGGGCTTGGAATCTTCACGTCGTCCCAAAAGTGTGTTGTCGTTTTGTCGGAACATCTGGAAGCATCCTTGTTGTCCATTTCGACAGTTAACGAGAAACGCGTATTTTGTCGCTACCTCCAGCTTACAAGTGCCACAACGGAGGAGATACACTCGACACATTTTTTTGGCGATGAGATGGCTTGCGTGTATGGGGGTTCCGTGGTGGTTTGGTTGGTTTTCGGTGTTGTGGCGGATGACTTGATATGGGTCAAAACAAGAGATTGGAAAGTCGGAGCCACACTTGCTAGAGCTGTTAAATGCTATTGTATGCATGCTTCTATCAAGGCTTGGTAGAAGTGAATGGCGCCTGAAGCTACCAGGCTCTAGCTCCCCCTGGTAACCATTGTTAACATTGGGTGAAGATATGTAGGACAAAGAAAGTAGAGCCAGAGCCTACTCTTACCCCTGATCCATACATATATATAGAATATTCACTTAATCTAATACTTAAACATATATAGACAATATACTATAAGGCTATAACAATAAAGATAACTTATTATATAAGAGCCCTAGTTAATACTTTATAAACACTATAAAAGATTATTATACTAAATATTTAGTATAATTAAATTATTTTTCTTACTATAAGTTTGTTCTACGTTAGTAAATAGAAACTAAAATTTACAATTAATCTAAGCTATTTATATAATTATTTAGTTATATAAAGGTTCTAGTATAATATAGTTATAAACTAGATATATAAGAATATTAAGTATTACTTTATATTTCTTTTACTTTATACTAATACTAATCTACTATAAGGCTGTTTTATTATTTATAATAGATTAAAAATTAAAGATATAATAATTATTATTCTTTAATATATAATAAACCTTTCTTTTATTTTAATTATCTTCTTTTTAAATATAGAAATAACTAATAACTTAATTATTTTATTCTTTATTTACTACTAAAAACTTTCTACTAGATTTAGATTAAACGAATTAAATAGTTATATAAGAATATATAAATTATATTTAACTTCTATAAGCGAGAACAGCTTTTATAAATTCTACTTTTATTATTTATTTATATATTTATTCCTTTTTTATATTAAGTACTTTAAAACTTCTATTATAAGAATATAACTAACTTTAAAGCTTAGTATGAGTAAATAAAAGAGTAAATACTACTTATTTATTATTTTATAATAAATTAAACTATTTTCTTTAGGCTTAAATACTATATTTAACTACTAGTATTAAGGATAAAACAGGAGACTATTAGAATAAGCTATAAAAAGTAAATACTTTTAAAGTAGCTAGCTAAGGTAAAGTAGTACCCCAATATAGAAGCTTTCCTATACTATAGAACCTTCCTGTCTAAGACTAGCGTAAGACTAGTATAACTTATATAAGACTAGCCTTAACTCTTCTAGAACTATATAGCGTATAGGTCGTCTCGCCTAATATAGGAGTTATATACTAAGTAAACAAAGGGGTAAACTCTAGCACGTTCCGTAATAACCAGGCTACCTATAAGAGACGTGGTCGTTAATTTATATATCTATTTATTCTAAAAGCTTTCTATAACTAAATTAGTTATATAGAGAGTTTAGAATGATCATTAGCGCTAACGTTTTATTAACCTAGGTATTCTAAGGTAGTTATTTTACCTGTACTAGAAATTTAGTATAATAGGTTTCTTTATAGTATGTTCAGAGTAATAACTAGGAGGTACCTTACTATAAGGATAGCGGGTAACCTATTTAAGATTTTGAAGCGACAAGAGTAGATCCAGAGATCTTTACTTTGGGGGCACAGCTAGGCAAGAATATGGGTCAAGGCTAATGCAAATCTTATCTGCGTCAAGAAGAGCGTCTAAGAACTAGAGAGTCTCAGGTAATCAATGACTTGCACCCCTCGAGTCAAGGTGGATGTAGGGGCGATCCAAAATCACATGTAAGATACCCAGTATTAACTGCAGCCCTCAATAAGGGCAAGGGCTTGCTATTGTCTCATAGATTGAAGGTCAGCGTCATTGTCAGAGTCGAATTGTCTAGCTGGTCCGTGAGAATAAGACTGAATATGACCCTCGTCGCCGGCTCTCTTTTAAGCTGGTCGACGTCTAGCTGGAGCAGGATAAGGAGTATGGGGTCCCATATCCCCGATATCATCAGTGTTACGGAACGCTGGAGCTTAGTCCTTTATTGTTCCATGAGGAGTGGCATGCGACTCCCTGTACGTTCGATATGGATCCATATGGGTCACTAGTACTATTCAGGAAGGACCATGGAACATGAAAGCTCCTATATAATAGTACTACTCCTCCCTTTGCTAGCTCTTTTGAATCATCTACTTTTTATGGCTTATTTTGGTAGTCTCTAGTTTTGTCCCTGACAATCAGCCTTAGCTGTCTCATCTCCATAAGCCAGGCGAAGAGACAGTGACTGCTAAAGAGGTGCTTACATAGAGTCTTGACAGGGAGCTTTAAGGACGTTGCTAGTTAATGGCGTTCCCACCTCGTCGCCGCAAGAGTTGTATCGCTTGTTAGTGACCGCCGAACCGAAGAGAGGCCAGCACTGCGAGTAGTGACGGAAGGTGTTTCACATACATGTTGTCTGCGTCGGCGACGATATTGTAGAACATGAGGTACTTCAAATATTAAAGAAGAATCTTTCCCAAGTCATGAAATCGTTCGTGTAATTGGGTGATATTTTGGCAGGTCTGGAAATCAAAAGGACTCGACAGCGGTGTAGATTCTGTCAAAGTCATTTCGTTCCTCGCTTCTGAAGAAACTGAAGGTTGCCTATCTGTGGGTGAGACCGAAGAGAGTCATAGGGTTCTTGATTAAGCTGCTGTCAAACCATAGATCGCTGTAAACTTTCTTTCCTGATCGGTCGATTTCTGGTCTTTCCTTTTTATGGAAGCAGTAGCAACATCTAGTTTCATGAAAGTAGCTCTATTATGTCTCAGATATCGGTGAATAATTGGGAATAATAGCACTGTTGGGATGTCTGGACGGATTTGTTGGTTATTTCAAGAGTTTGGATATTGTCCATTTTGACAACTCGCCATGCGTGTCGTTTTTACTAATGAGCTGGGGCCGCAAATGGCACAACGCATGTCAAATTTCCGGCAGCTTTTGAGTGATAATCAAGCTTCCTAGTGGAGTCGGGCGTTGTGTGCACGTGGAATTTGGTTTGCAATGCGGTGTCCAAGTCTGGTGTGGTTATTTGAGGAGCAATGGATCGTGAGTTAAGCGAAGGAATCGAAGTGTACTATATAGCACGGCAGCGAATCTAATGGGGACTGTGTAACTCTTTAGTTTATAATGAGTTTCCCAGCCCGTGGCTCGTTATTTTCAATCAAATTAATAGCTGAAATGGACGTATATATAGAGAGGGCCAAGAAGGATTGAAGTTCATATTCTATTTGCTTGCTAAGCCCTGATTCCTGTGGCGAAGAATGAGTTTGGAACAGAACGGAATCTTGCGGGTTTCTTGCGAGCCTGATAGTGGATGCTAAGAAATTTATCTCTAGTCTTATACAATATTCTCTTCAAATGCTTGATTTGTTTGTGATTCAACACCACAGGTATTTCTCCTATAGACATTTGTAAAGAATTCAGCCTAATATGTCCTTGTACTATCAAGTGTTTACTGATTCGCAAAAGTAGACATCCAGACTAGTCATAGGTTCCACCCTCCAACCCTCTGGTTCATCCTCAATTAATCCCCGAACCTCCGCATCAACACTTCTTAAAACGCACGTATATTTCTCGGCCGTTTGGTCTGAGAACTCCTCTAAATCCGGCACAGTCCACTGGTCGTAAAGTCTGCCATGCGTCCGACTTGGAAAAAAGTCCTTGTGCTTTTGCAGGAACTGGAAACAGAGAAAGCAAAGGGATTTCGATATCCCAATAGCTCTCGGTTTAGGGAAATCTGGCTCAGCATGTGTTGATGGTTTGTCTGCCGAAGATTGAAAGAGCAAGTCATAGAAAACACACAGTTGAATCTCGGCATGGACATGCATACTTCCCGCCCAACTCTCATACCCCACACTCGTTTCCACGCCCTCATACCCACTCAGGAACTCCATTTCTATTCCTCCCTCAAACACCGTTTTGTATGCTCTCGAGATGTTCACAAGAGAGTAGCAAATCCTCCGATAAGACCCAATCTTCTGGATCTGTCTCAGTGATTTAATAGCACTAGAAACCTGACTAGTAGCCACCTTCCCCACACTATCCTCCAACCTCTTAAGATACCCCCTCGCCTCCCCGGAAACACTAAACTCATAACTCTTGATCACAAGATCCCGCAAAATCTCGCTCTCATCCTCAATCTCTTCAAAGTCTGCATAAATCTTGGCCAGAGAATCAAGAGAAGCAAGGATGGAAGACAGTGAACTCTTCTCTTTCTTACTATAAAGAAATTGCGTCCTATGTTTCAGATTCACGAAGTCCTTCCAGAGAGCTTTTTTATGGGACTTAGCTAGATATTTCGGTTTCTCCCATTTCTTACTGCGCAAGCGGGCCAGTAATCTCCTCTTATGCAGTGCGAGGACTTTCTCGAAAATAGCTTCCACACATCCTTCCTCGGATGAAGTAAATTGGCAGAGCAGAGCCGAGATTTCAAGGAGTAACGATTTGATATTTGAATCAAGCGTCGTATCGAGAGCCGCGAA
Organism: Hymenoscyphus occultus; assembly: GCA_900536445.1. Lineage (NCBI taxonomy): Eukaryota > Fungi > Ascomycota > Leotiomycetes > Helotiales > Helotiaceae > Hymenoscyphus > Hymenoscyphus occultus. Next base: position 113,255 of record UNPT01000073.1, on the reverse strand, counting down.
CCGAAGTCTCAGACTTTTTCGCTTCCCGTTTCCGTTTCCATTTCTTTTTTCGCACTCGTCTCGCATTGGATTAACACTCAACGAACGACTAACTTCCTCAACACAAACAGCCGCCACACTCTGCGCACCCTCCTCAACAGCAGCCAGCGAAGCGAATTCATCGGCTAGCTGTTGCTCCACTTTCAAAGGTATAATATGATCCCCATCCCCGCCACTCTCTCGTCCTCTAATCCACACCTCAGCATCAAAAGCCAAAGGCGCAATTGGAACAGCATTCGTACGTTCCTCAAGCGTCACCAAATTCCGTCGGAAGGAATCTTCTTCGAGAGGAAGGCGCCAGATTGATTTTGATGGGTGTGCGGTACGGGGATTGCGTTTCGACATTCCTCTCTTTTGGCTGGTACTTTTTATTCTTGGAAGAGGATGAGACTTTGTTAAATTGGGATTATTGATGATGATTTGGAGGGATGAATGTACTAGAAAGTGATGAGATAAGATATGTCGTGTCAAGTATCTTAAGTGAGGATTTTGGTAGAGTATGAGATCTTAGACTCATGTGTGTTTTCAAGATATGTTAGGGTCCGAGGTTAAGCCGGGATTGGCGTCTAGTACGACATTTTAAATGACACAAAAGTAAAAAAGGGGTGAAGGGAAAGTGTAAGAGAATTGTTCAAAGATAACTTACTCTGAGGGTATTTCGTAGAATAATTCACAATGAACTAAATATGTCGTTGAGAATACATTGGTAGTTAATATAACCCAACCTAGGCTCATCAAGTAGCTGCCGCGCTCGTGCTCCTAAAATTACAAACAATTTATGACCCATTACTCAGTTCTCCAAAGCCATTTCCCAATCCCTTTTCACAAATCTCAAAATCATCTTCTTCCACGTTTAGGTGGCGGAGATCTCGAGTCACTATAGTCCCTTCTTCTCTTAGAGGGTGGTGGTGAGATTGATCTGCTGTCACGACGACCCCGTCTAGGCGGAGAATAATCACGGCCTCTTCTGGGAGGAGATGCTGAGTAACTATCTCGTCTAGCTGCTCTTCGAGGTGGCGGAGATGGGGATCGCGAAATACTTCGTCGCGCGTCGCTAACAGAAGAAGTATTTCTTCGTCTCCGAGGTGGGGACCTGGAGCGACTCTTGCTCAGAGATCTACCTCTTTTAACGGGAGGCGTGGCAGAATAGCTATCTCTCCGCGTGGTTCTTCGTGGTGGAGGTGTGATAGATCTGGACCTTGACCTTGACCTCGAATCGCTAGAATAGCGTCGCTCACGACGAGGAGAAGTTCGGCGCTTTGGTGGAGTAACAGATCTGGAGGGGGATCGAGAAACAGACCTGGACACGGATCTTGTCGCGCTTCGGCGTCGGGGTGACTCTCCTCGTTTGACGGTTCTGGGAGGTGTTCGGGAAACCGAGCGCCTTCTACTATCGACGGAACGTCTTCGGTCACCACCACGGGAACGTGATCGAGAGCGTGAACGTGAGCGAGAACCAGAGTACGAAGATCCAGTGTATGATGAATAGCTTGATACAGAGCTACCTGAATCCGACTCCTCGTCCGCAGCAGGAGGTGCAGGCAAGGCAGGCTTAGGCAGATTCTGCAGGTATTCTCGCGATTCTTCAGTCAATGCACCCATACCAATACTGGTAAAGTAATTGATGGAAAATCTTGTGTTGCGAGGGTTGTCCCTAGGAAAGAGTCCTTCAAAATATGGGCGAAGGACATCATCCTTTAGACGTGCTTGCAATTTAGGCATTCCCATGGCCTCGGACAAGTCCTGGAAAAGAATTTTGATGAAAATTCTGCTACTCGATGTTGTCTCCTCCTCATTCAAATGTACCACTGACAATACATGCCAGCCAATCGCGTCCGAACTGATCAGGTGACCAAAGAATCTAGCAATGTTTCTTAATCTGTTTGTTTCGTATCGATGAATGGTGTCATAGTATTTCATAAAAGATTGCTCAAATTGTTCGGTCCAGAGGCGATTGATCTTTGCGAAACGTTCTCCAATAAGACCATAAAATTTCGAGTATGTCTTTTCTTGAGAACAACATTCGATGATCATCGATGGGAGTTCGGGTTCTTGTCCAGGAGGAAGGTTGACTTTCATCAATTTGTGACAACATTCTTCGGGGTCGATACTTGACATGATGGTCAAATATATGGTACGTCGAAGATTGACTAAATCGGTATTGCTCTGATCCTTGATTTCCAGCTGCTTTTCTCCTTGCTTCTCCTCATCATCCTCGCTGTCGTCAGTCTCATCATCGTCGTCGTCATCATCATCACTGCCCTCGCCCAAAATTTCTGCTTTCAGAGCGCGATATGCTTCCTCGTGCTCCTCCCATTCCGGATCAAATTTGAAGATATTCAAAGTATCTTGAACCTCGATTTGATCATCCAGCTCCGTCGTGTGAGTGATTTGATCCTCTTCTTCTACGAGATCAAGTTCCTCTTTGATAGCCGGGTTGTCCTTGTACTGATCCTTGCGAACCTGAAAAAGCACCTCAATCATGTACTGCACTCTTTTGTCGATATCGGCCTCATGTAAAATGTTTCGAAATTGGTCAAACACTGCCAATGCAATTGGGCGATTCATTTCCTCGAGATGCTGCCCAACCTCTCTTGTCAATCCGACAGCAATCTCTACACTATCATCTGTGGGTTTGTGTAGAAGGAGGAGTAGAATCTGAGCGGCCACAATTTCATTTGCGACTTGTTGATTGCAGAGATGTGCGATAAAAGTTGTAGATGACAGACATACAGCCTTATCGTTTCTCTTGAAGCCCTTCTTGAACTGAACAATCAGTCTTTTGAGAAGGAGTTCTCCAACCTGAGGGAGTTTGGTATTGACGATAGCTGCCATAGCAGCGTAAATTGGTGTGAAGGGCAAACTGGCAGCTTGCGCTTTCATAATGCTTCTGCAGAATAAACCTCGTCCTCTGACTAGATTTTCTCCAAAAAGTTCCGGTACAATATGTTTGATGTTCGAAACGTTGACCTTGTTGATGAGACCATTGATAGACTTTTTCAAAGCCTCCCAAGCCATGCGCTGATACTCCTTGCTGGATTTATCCGTAATTTGAGATTGGAGAGCTCGTAATCGAGCTGGAGGTATGTATGTTCCGCCCGATCGCATGGTCAGAAGCTTCTCATATTCTGCCTTTGCTGCAGCCTGCTTTTCCTCCTCAGTCCTAACTTTTGCGACACCACCTCTGCCACGCGGGGCGGACCCCTCTCGTCGCGGTGGACTTCTTCCATTTCGATCGCCGCGCGGGGATGTAGGAATCCTTCGCAAAGGTCCATCGTCAAGATGCGATTCCGTTGAAGGGATTGGGGTTTCGACCTCCATTTTTGTTGACAGGATAGAAAGTTGGGTTCCAGAGATTAAGAGGGAGATTTCGCAGAAACTACTGGAGCATACTGATATGATGTCTTGCCTGGGAACCTGTTCGCAGTATGCGACTGCCCTTGAATTGTAGGTTTCGCGGAGATGGGGAAAAGTTGCGAAAGTGTGGATGGAGTTGAAAGTCTGATGAGGATGAGGCTGAAGGTGATGGCTGTCGGCGATTTTGAGCGTCGCGCCAAGACCACTTTTTAAGCTCGCGTCAACTCCTGTCGCTGAGGGAAGCCAGATTTACGGAGCCAGCCTCACCACCACAACCCATTTACACATCACAGCACAACACAAAACTCAAAGTGTCAGTCTTCTCGGACCTGATTCCACACGCTCCTTTCTTACAGATTGCAACAATGGTATGAATCACCCAATCCAATTTGCTGCGAAAGTCTCCTCCTAATAAAACTCAGCTGGACAAATTAGTTGGCCTTGGGATGCTCGTCACCGCGTCAGTCGTATTTCTCTATTACAGCATTTGGACACTTCTCATGGTATGTCACCATTTACTGTACTGTACTTGGAAGGGAAAGAAATTAATAGCATATCTACAGCCATTTGTCGACTCAGACCACCCCCTTCAAAACCTCTTTCCTCCACGAGTTTGGGCAATTCGCATCCCAGTCATCCTTATCCTCCTAGCGTCGGCTGTTGTAGGATCCTTCTTGAGTGTGGTCATGATCCGAAGCAACAGAAAGAGAGCGGCAAAGGCTAAGGCAGCTGGTAAGAAGAAGGCATAAGGGGCGAGGTTGAATTGTTTACTTGTATGGGCGTCTCTTGGGGAAAATGGCAAGGATGTGTAATTTTGGTCAATATATTGATGAGGTCGATTCGACTATCGAATACGACTAGAAAAGCCCTTTTGTGTTTGCAGGAATGACCGGCGACTGGTGTATGAAATGGTAATAGATTTGGGCAGGTCCGAATAGTATGTGTGTTACAATATACCCAAATTCCCATTGCCCTGAGCCTCGAATACATGCGGTATTTTTGCAATGACCATTACCTTTTCTGAACGACTTACCTGAATGTATTCCAGCTCAACTGAGGAACGAACTGATTTCCAGGGGCTCTCGTACCTGACATGGTATGCAGAAACCCGTACGCCTTAGGTCCTCTCGAGGTCCCGCAGTTCAGAGCCAAATGCCGGAAATAGCCCGTTCGGGAGAACCAACATAATGAGGGGGGCCAATCGAGATCTCGCTAAGTACTTTGGGTGACATCCAGATGATTGTAAGCGCGCGGTTTCTCCTTGGTGGATTAATGGCCCTGAATGATTCGCACACCATAACACCCCACAAACAAGGCAGAATGCTCCGTACATTGTACCTGGCCAGTACTTGCCCAAAACAGCTGTTGTTAATATTGTCCATATTGCGAACATGCAGGGGGTTCGCAAATGATAATGAAATGGAGGCTGGCAGTTCTTCTACCTACTGTAGGTATCTTACCGGGGCGACGTTCGTAACTCTTCTCATCTGAGAGGCAACTTCTAATATCGTGCTAGAAAGTTGGAATAACGAGAGCTACTTATTTGCAAGTGAGCAACTCGTGATGGGTTTCCTGGTTCCGGGGTTCTCTTCTATCAACCCATTCAACCGGGATGACCGCGCATGACCGGATTGAGAGATTCCAACGAACCAAAGAAGATACATCATATCGCAATTAATTGAAGTTTACTGCACTTTCCGATATGGGAGAATGCAACCATTGGTGATGACTTGATACCACAACTTGCATGTGGACGACTGTTATTGAAAGCCAAAGAGCCGAGGGGCAGTGCAGATATCGAAAGGTATTCAATGTGACAAGAAAGATCAATCGTTCAGCGTTGCCACTGCCCAGCTGTTCGCCAACACAACACGCTTTCGTTTTCCACCGCCGCGTCGGGCATCGACCAACAACATGGATTCTATCTTAACAGCGGACCTTTAAAAAGCTTGCCTGCCTTCACAAGGACTTGCCATCGAGTCGACAACTTGACATTGATGAGAAAGATGGGATGTATACCGATACCGGTACTTACCTTACTCCTGAGTAGGTGGGTTTGTTTTGCAGACCACCTTCATCCCAACCCAACTCGACTATACGGATCATCCTCTGTCATTACTTGTCGGCACACTGGGTTGCATTTTTGGTTACGCACTGCGTAGATGGTGCAACATCAACTCTTTTTTCCAAGATGTTCATGTTGTAAAGTTGGTACTGGTGCGCATGTTTAATACTATTGGACGATCGCATCAGTCATCATTGCGGGAGACCATATCGACAACAACGACAGACGGGAGACGATGAATGTAATGCCGGGGTCTTGGTTAGACAAGTCTTGGAAAAACAAGAAAGAAAAAGATCGGAATGGTCATTCGATTTTTGGGCGGAATCCAAGACATATATAGAATCATCTTCTGCAGTGTTGGGACTAGTTATCCACGGTCCTCCTGTGTCATCTCTGGTACGCTCGAATGCCCCCTCGTGCGCTGGAAAAAGGGGATCTGTGGTCATGATGAAGTAAGTATGCAAAGATGAGCCAAGTCGATTCAAGAAGGCGGTTGGTGTTCCCCAGCCGTCTGTGCAATTTAGGGTAGTGGTGTGGTGTTGATCTAAAGATCCCGAGGAAGCCGCCCATCTGCGGGCACGCGGGATGGCAGAAGGCTAATTTCTGATGGTGGTGGTGGTATTATTGGTGGATGCGGAGGCTAAAGGGAATTTGAGTTCTCTTCATATTCTTTATTTCTCTTCTGAGTTCGTGGACGGAAAACAAACTCGAAATCAGAGAGTCTGCTTGAAATGGAGCCAGAGTCCGCAGTGCAGTATGTTTACGAAACAATCCTCAGGACTTGGGCCAAGACGATGAAGCATCACGTTAAACCTGAAGCCGCTCAGACTGTCTGTAGAGTACCAGTATTCGCTTACCCGGTGGGTTATGAATTCCAAGAAGCCAACCTCCTGTTCTTGGTCACCAACCACCAATTCCTGGCAATTTTGCGTGTGCTTACTTATCCACTAGCTCTCAATGGGATTGTTCAATTCCATTGCTAGCAACAATAATAATGGAGCTAGAGGGGCTAGAGAGCTTGGTGGATGATGACGAGTGTTCGTTTTGCGGGAGCGTAGTGGTGGCTGACGATCGTCGCTGTCATGTCACTTCAGCTTGGAGACGTTGAGTGACTGTGATATTTCTTTGCACCGAGATCTGTGATGGTGGAGCACCATCTATTAATCACATACCAAGGTGCCTACGAGTAATGTAGAGTAATTGTTGTCATGATTGTACTCGGTAAATATTATTGTACATATGGTACTCCCACGTCGGACGATTATTGTATTCTTTGGCGAGGATAAGCGGCAGTCACCCCTGGCCTGGCCAGCCTGGCCTTGGTATTTGCAGGTGGTTCTTGACTCTTGAGCAGTCCAAACTCTACGGTGAACCATAACCCATAACCGACTGAACTACCCTCGCTACCCTGGCCTGGCATCTGCAACAACTATGCATGCGCCTCCCCAAAGCGTCTGGTCTGTCCCCAAAAAACCTGGTCCACTTCTTTCTCTCTTTATCTCCATTGATCTGCCCATCCAGCCCACCCGACATTCGTTTTATGACCTACGATTCGACTTGTACAACTCAACTCCACTCCACCTTCGTTCAACCCTTACCATCCGCTGCCCTCCCTTCCTCCCTTCCTCCCTTCTCCCCTTCATTCACCCTCCCTCCACATCCCAGCTGAGCCTCAGCCTACGTATCTGGTGCTACTTCTACTAGTCAAAGCAGCATGTCCATAGGATTGTCCAAGATATCTTGACGCTTCCGCGCGGCACGCTTTCCTACAATAATACGAGCAGAGCCTGGGTCCCCGAGAAACCCGCAAATCCACTCCAGCGCTATCGAGCCGTCGAAACATCGCGTCCAATTAATTACCTCGACCTCGATCAACCCTCTGCTCCTGCGACAGATCCACGCAATCCATTAGACATCAGAGGCTTGATAGTTGGGCATCCCAACGAAAATCTAGCCGTTTGATCGCCTTGGAAGGCTGGCCGAGACACGAACAAGCGGACCCTGTCCAGATCATCGCTTTTATCTGTTCACTATACCAGATCTTCTGTACTCAAATCCTAGCGCTATAAACAAATCTGCATCTCCTCTGCAGATTCACAAACGAGTCCTCACCCTCCGCGGGCACTGCCCATTCTACCCACCCCTCCCGCTCCGATCTCTACCTATCTCCATCATAATACTTGACCATTTCGACCATGGCACGATTTCCTTCTTTTCCAACGTGGGCAACGGCGTTCGTTTCCACCCTTGCGGTCCTCAATACAATAATACCATCAGTTCAAGCAAACGATCCAGAGACAATCACCTTCACTGGTACTAATGGCCAACCGGTAGCTCTCCTTGTGGACAGGACGCCAGCACTATACACAGGAGATTTTGGTGATTGTATGGGTGGACAAAGCTTGCTAAACCTCACATCGTTTGACGCAGCTTACTATGCCGATAATATGACAGTTTTGTTTAACCTGGCTGGAACCAGTAATTTGAGAAATGAGTCCTTAATGTGTAAGCATTGCCATTGAATGGGTGATTTGTTCAGTTCAAAGCTAATTCTGTCATAGTACATATCGCTGTTGATGCTTGTGAGTAGATGGGTCTTTCTGGGGAAAAGAAAGCCAACGCTAACCTCTAAATAGACGGGGAAGATCGGTTTGACTTGATATTCAACCCTTGCAATGCAAACTTCAACAGGTAAGCTTCTGCCAAGTCCCGTTCAAAGAGTTCCGCTGATTTTACCATTCTAGTCTTTGTCCGCTAAATGTAGGCGTTCCAATTATTGGACAAGCAACCATTCCCGTAGCACCAGCCGACGTCTCCAATATTCCAGCTATCGCTCTCGTAATACCTGACTTCGAAGGCTCCGCGACTCTTAGGATCTTCTCCAACCGAACGCAAACACAAATTGGGTGTTTTGAAGCCGTGATGAGAAATAGTGCCAGCTTTTCCCATCCAGCAGCTGTAGGATCGACTCTAGGAGTTTTTGCGTTTGTAGCAGTACTAGCTTCTTTCGCGACGGCAATTTACGGAGTTAGCATACCCCATATTCGAACTCATTACGCTCATTCGCTCTCCGTCTTGGTTGTCTTTGAGGTTTTCCACTCAATCTTTTTCTCTGGGGCCCTTTCACTCAATTGGCCCAGCGTCTGCACGGCGTTCTGGAGCAACTTTGCTTGGTCCGCAGGCATGATTTACACGCACCCAATGATAAATTCGATCAACAAATTCACGGGTGTCTATGGGAATGCAAGTCAGGCTGGCGGAGCTGGATCTACAACATTGAATACAAACGGAGGTCTTCAGCAACAGATTTATGGTCGGTCCTTGGGCGCAAGTAGGCAATTGTTTGAAAGTGGAGAGCAAATTGCAAGCCAGATCTATAAGAGAGCTGTTGACAGAACCCCGGGCTCAAGGCTATATTCCTGGGCTGGGGTTCCTGTTCAACCTGGGCTTCCTCTGCCCGGCAACTGGAGCGGATTTGCCGGCACCCTTTCCACGGTTGACGTCCCCGCAGCGGATGCATTCATGACTGGATTCTTGTGGTTGTTAATTCTCATCGTCATTCTGGTTGGTGTCACTGTTGCTTTCAAATGGGGATTGGAGGGACTTAGCTCCGTGAAAGTCATCAAACAAGATCGACTTAGCTTCTTCAGGAGCCATTGGCTTGGATTCACGGGACTCGTGGTTCTCCGGACAATGTTTATCGCATTTTTTATGATCATGACCCTGTCGCTATTCCAATTCTCATACGGGGGAAAGGCTGGCCCTATAGCCGTCGCCGCCATCATCTTCCTCATATTTTTTGTGGGCATGCTGGGCGCTGCCAGTTACGCATGCTTCTACAGAATTAAATTTGGCCACTACGAGACCGCCCCGGATCGTCTACACTTCCAACGCACAAAGAAGATGAAGTTCATTCCGTGGATCAAGACAGCCCGAGAAAGCGAGATTGAAGGTGATTCCGAAAAGGCTCTTTCCGTCGCATCAGTCAATTTCTTCCGACTAGATTACGTTAGCAACGATACAGAGAAACCGAGTGTCCATGATAACGATGAATATACCAAACGCTTCGGATGGCTATCTGCTCGATACCGCCGCACCAAATGGTGGTTCTTTACCAGCTGGATTGTTTATCAATTTGTTCGAGCCTGCTTTGTCGGAGGCGCTCGCGCAAATCCCACTGCTCAAGTGATTGGATTGTTCATCTGGGAAGTAATTGCTTTTTTCATCATTCTCAGCATCAAGCCATTTGAAGGAGCAAGGAACACAGCGCTTGCAGTTTATATGCTTGGATTCAGCAAGGTTGCTACTGCTGGACTATCAATCGCCTTTCTACCCCGGTTCAACGTTGCTCGCATTCCTACCACCATCATTGGCGTTATCATCATTGTCATTCAAGGTCTCTTGGTCGTCGGTCTTCTCATCCTGATCGTTCTTGGCGCGATCTCCAGTTACATGTCGCTTACTCGGAACCGCGAGGAGTTCAGACCAAAAAACCTAGAAAACATCCGAATGAAATACTTTGCTCACTTGGAACAAAAGGCTAGTGATGTCCCACCGCCTCCAACTCCAGAACCAGAAGGGCCAGTGGAGCCATACTTTGCTGTCAAGACTGTCCGCCGGGCACCAAAGATCGAGGACGAAGACGTTGATTTTGTTCCGGATCTAGACCCCCAACTTCAGCCATCCGCATCACAATTCTCTCTCAATAATCGCACCAGAGAGAGTAGGTCCAACAGCATGGCGAACAGTATGCGAAGCCATCACTCGGGCTATGGCAATGTTCCATACGGAGCGCGAGTCCATAGAGCTAGTTGGAGTTCCCGTGAGTTCCAAGCTTACCACCAGGATGAGGCGAGTCGCACGGATTCTTTGTACGGTACGCCAGCACGAAACACTCAGAGTGGACACGTAGCCAACAATTCAGTCGCCACATCTACGATTCCGCTTGTCAAGTCTAGCATGTCGCATGGTAGTCTACGTAGGTCGTCTCCGTCGATTGCAGAAGAATCTGGAGTTGTCGAGAGGCCACACCGACGGTCATCTCCATCGATAGCAGAAGAATCCGAAGTTGCCGAGAAGCCAAATCGATACTCGTCCCCATCGATAGCAGAAGAATCCGAAGTTGTCGAGAAGCCAAATCGATACTCGTCCCCATCGATAGCAGAAGAACCCGAAGCTGTGGAGAGGCAAAACGCGCCTGAAGCCAAATAAATCTACAACGGCGCGAAATTTACGAAGTTACGACAGGAGTAGTAGGAGATAATTTGACCAAGAAGGGTCCAGAATATGGGGAGCCGTGGATATTAGATTTCAGTACAGCTTAAGCCGGCGTTCCATTTGTTTTCTCTCCTCACATGCGTTTTTAGCTGTGGGATGGTGTTGGCATTATTGCATGGATAGAGTATGGTTGTTGCATCTTAGAGGCACCTTCTCTCCCCCTTTGAGCGCGGTGCATTTGGGTGAATGGCAGGCAAAGCCATGGCGTTACTGGTCACAGGCAGCTCTTACATGAGTGAAGGCTGTAGCTGTAGAAAAGTTCGAGATCGTATTAATCAGGTCTCATCACAATCAAGGATTCCTTGATCTCGAAAATTCCTTCTTTTTCTTTTAACTCAAGCCACCCAAGTTTGTATGTTAGGAGCCCCTGTAGATAGACTAATACCAGAAGATCCCACCCAAAAATGTCGAGGTCAGTTTAAAGGAAGATATTGATGGCGCAGGTGGAAAGGTCCTCGACTGGAAAAGGGGGAGCCTTCAGAAAGTCACGTGTTACAGGTATGCTCCTTCCCGTCGTTGAGCTTTCGCCAACTCGATGGCCTCACTTCGAGGCATCATACCTGCACCTCCACTGCATAACCGACCCTTCGTGTGATATCCGCCGGGTCCATCGAAATCTGAAAACCTTGGGCGAGTCCAACACCGCTGCAAGTTCTTGAATGGTTCAGGATTGGGTTTCTTTGTTCCATTATCAGCTCAGGTACTTTGTACTTTCAAGCAAGTCTGTTTGTTCAGTTACCAGTCACCTCGTCTCCGTGGTCTTTCAACACGCACGCGTTCAGGCGCGAAAGCCTTCAAGATGTTTTACAGCCACGAGAGTAAGTCGCAATCCCTTCATACATGGATGTGACAATAACTGATTACTTTACGTTGTAGTCTTGACGAACCGCAAGTATGGCGTTGCAACCATCTGGTCAGTTACAATCACTTCCTCAAAACGCGCCACTTCTTACTCGCGCCTCCCATTCAACGCGTCTTGCGATGAGATGATGCCGCTCTCTATATATTCTATACTAATTCTGCTTAGGCTTGCCGCGACTATGGGCTCTAAGTCTGGAAAGAAATTGAACCGCAAAGCAATCTGTAACGTCGACCTTCGAAAAGCATGCGGTACAATTATTGAGCCTGAAGCGCCAATGGCATTGAGACTATCAGGTAACCTCCTGTAAGTGCCAAACCATTCTCGGGTCTTTTTCCATACTGACACAGGCAGATTCGGTGCTGTTCGAGTCTACTCTCAACAATGTGGTTATGTCCTTCAGGACGCCCAAACTGCCCACACCAATATTCGCGCTTTATTCAAGGTTTCTCGAACAAAGGACCTCGACGCAGAGGATGCAAACGCTCGGTAATATCTTTTCTTATCGCTAAACAAATTCTTTTAGCTGATTCTCCACAGGCCTGATCAACTTGTGCGCATGGATGACCCCCTCTTTCAGTTGGACCAGGCTCTTCCACCATTGGATTTTGATTTCATGGCTCTGCCAATCAGTAATGATTCTCAACGCTCTACCCAATCTATGATGTCCATTCGTCGCCGGAGTGGCTCTGTTGACTCTTCTGCGTCCTCCATGCCTGGTCTCAATCTTCCTTCATCAAGCAGCAATGGGGTATATCAGCTTCCATCTGGTGACATTCTTGGCGTATCATCTGCACAAAAACCATTCTTCGAAGTGGCAGGAGACGATGAACCGCAAATCTACCAAGATGAAAATCAAATGGAAGATTTTGGATTCAACTTTGGCGCAGATGGAAATTTGATTGAGGCGGATGATCCTTTTGTCGATATCAGCCGCCCAATCAACGCTCGTCCTCAGGTAGAACTTGGAAGCGACACAGGTGCTGTGGAACGAGTTCGACAAGATCATGCAGGGGGTGGAATAGATGATGATATTTTCAACCTTCCCGATTACGGCAATGACGATCCAATCGCTGGGGTAGATGATGGAGCGTTACCGGAAAATGCTGAACCATTCCCAGAGCGAAACAATTTCTTCATGAGTGGCGGCCTTCAACAAAATGACCAGCACCTACACGGCGACCTTCAAGATCGTATCTATGGCTCTGGTAAACATCCTTCGTCTACTATTGAAGAAGAAACATCGTCCATTTCAGCTCAGGCCCCCCAGAAGAAGAGTCGTAAGGCTAAGAAACAGAAGCAACAAGCTGCCGACAAAATATTAGTTGTGCGTTCTAAACAGCTTCACGTCTGGAGGGACGGATATCTCGGTATGATGGCCGCTGGAAACATCCAGAAGAGCCACCATCAAGCTGCCATACAGGCGAGGAAGAATGCCATGCATTTCGTATATGGAATTGGTCCGTAAATATTTCCTTTAGTCTCTGCTCCCAAACACACCCCTCCTTTTAGCGTTCATAAAACATTTTCCTTGAATCTTTTTGGAAGCCACAAACTGACGCCGTAAAAAGGAATTATGGGTGTTGGTGAAGGTATAGGTATTTCCAAAATCCCTAGTCCGTTGAGTATGTTTTCAGGTGCTGCTCTAATGGCGAAAATCACTGGCAATCCACTTCCAAGTCCAGCAAAAGGCTCGAAGCGTCGTCGTGATGGAGACGAGGAACAATCATCCTCCCCAAAGCGCGCTCGCCATGAAGACGAAGTTGGCCGTGACTACGAAGACCAAGTCCAAATGATGATTGATAACGATATGCCAGAAGATTATCTCAATCACAGTGACATCGAAATTGGACGACACGCATCATCTGCCCTAGATAACTATCCATCCTCAGCCATGATGCCTTGGAATGTTTCCGCATCCCACCATTCTCACCAACGCGCGCTATCTTCAAAAGGGCCAGGATCAGTGCTCGCTGGATCAGTAGGACACAGACTCACCTCCGCTTCCCCGCTTATTGGTCGTGGTTCTGCGGTACCTGGAGACCTTGGAGAATTCGATATTCAACATGAGGAGGATCAGATCATGTACGGTCGCGACGACGATTCTGAGATGCCAGACGGTCTGCGTGGATTCGGTGGATTCCCCAGCTCCTCTCGTGCCGGACCTCTCTTTGAAGATGCAGAATTTGAACAATTCGGTCCAGCAGCTGAGGTCGACACACAAACAGCCGGACAATCGCAATGGGTTCGTCAAGCTCTTGATAAGGAATCCAATAATTTCTTTGAGTACGTTCAAAATACCATTCTTGAGCAGCAGGATGATGAATTGAGCTTTCATGAAAATCAACAGCCGAAGAAACGAGACAATTCAGTCACTTTTCAGAAACTGTTTGAGCATGAGAAGACGACGACAATTGTCGCAGCTCAGGCTTTTTATCATATTCTCACTTTGGCGACTAGAAATCGATTGGCGGTCATGCAGCATGAGGCTGAGTTTGAGGAGGATCTTTGTGGTGACATTGTGATTCGTGTTAAGGAGGAGGTGTTTTGATGGATGAGATGAGTGTGTTTGTATCTTCCTTTCTGAGGCCCAAAAAGGGGGGGACATATTTTACAATTTTTTTCTTTTATGACGAGACGGCCGATACGATATACCCAGTTTTTGCTACAACGGGATGGAATGAATGGATGATAATCGGTCTCTGGGGTTACGGAACATATCTTTTGCTACGTTTACATTTGGGAGGAAACGGAAGAGAAAGGAGATACCCCGAATAACATCGTTTACATTGCTTATTTAACCAGGTAGAGGTTTTCTTGCTAAAATCATAAAAATGGATGGATGATTAAAAGGCTAAAGCTGGTAGTGATCGATAAGTGGATGACTTGACTTGACTTGACTTGACTTGACTTGACTTGACTTGACTTGACTTGACTTGACTTGAAGTATATGTAGGCAATCATGGTACTGAGTGGGTGGAGTCTCGGGCTAGTGACTCTCTTCGTTTGCTAGGTAGGTAGCTATCGGTTTCTTATGACCTTTCCCCGTAGGTATTATTGGGGCTTCAAAGTCGAGGCGAGATTGGGAATCGTCGTGTGGGGAGATGTATTGCTATCTTGAGTTCCGAGTGAGATGATGCGGGTTCTGCACAAGGTTGTTGGATAAGTTACATAACAAAGCCGGGCGATAGTGGCGATTTTATTGGAGAGCCTGCAAGTTGTTTGTACTTGTATGTACAGGCGAGATGGATTTGTCAACATCACTGCATAATATACCATGATTAAAGGGAACACCGGCTCTGAGTCTTTTAAGTTTGGAGGATATAGAACTATCAAATTCGGAGTAAAGATACATATATAAACTTAGAATCTTAAAACTTTGGCATGTAAATCAAACTATACTCATCCCCATGATACAGAGGTTAAAAATTCCATGAACTGATCTCATACTCCCAAGACTCAACCATTCAAGACAGCAAACACTTTTCAGCGAGAATTGGGCGTTTTCGGAACAAGAGAATCCATGTCTAGCTCTTGAGATGTTCTCTCTGACGCGCACATTCACTGGATGGTTTTAGTCGTGGCCTCGCTTAAATTAGGGGAGGGGATGAGTCTGAAACCTAGAGCGTCATGTCGTATTTTACAAATACGAAAGTACATCGCGATTGGGCGCGTCTTACTGACCCCGCGTCACCTGTCTCAGATTAGTTGTAAAACTTCTTATAGGTCGCGGAGGGAAGCCTTAGGGGCAACTTAGAGTAAGAGATCTGGTTATTATTCTATGTACACCTAAGCTGGAATGATGTTATCTCGAGATGGCTATTTGAGTGATTTAGGATGATCTAAGCTAATTTTATTTATTAATCTAAATGATATAGGGTGGTTAAGTTGATTGCTTTAGTAATTCTAGTACAATAGGTTCTTAAGGTGTGTAAAAAGTAATGGACGGGTCTCTTACCTCTATACTATTTATAAAAGGAAAGCACCGATTCGCTCTACTTGGGAAAGCAAAATATGAAAGATTCAATCGTAATAACACCAAAAATGTGAAGAATGATATGTATCTTAATCGACCCCAAACCCACAAGTTTGAGAGCCCAAGTCCTTGAGCAAGTCCTACTTCTGATGTCAACCCATTAAATATAGATCCAAGTCACTACTTGTGTTGAACTTTCGACCAATTATCCATAAACCTGCAGATCCGCCAACTGGAATCTATAGCCATTCTCTGACGGCGATCCTCTTAGTTTGCTTCCCAAAACTCTCAGATATCCTATCTCCTGTGCCGGGAATACAAAAGCCTCCCCCTCACCAGCCTTCGTTCCAGGGTATCCGACTTCAATCACTAGATCTTTCCACGTCGTTCCATCACTTGATCCTTGGATTTTGAAATCCACCGGTATCCCCGAGCCAGTGCCTTCAAAAACATCGCTTCTTGGGAATAAAACTACTTTCCCGACGGTCTGTAGGCCTTGGAGATCAATTTGAACCCACTCCGTAGCACCAGGTGCGGAATGGAGAACAGAAGTCCACCCTGAACGACCATTGGAGCCACCGTCAATATTTCCATCAACGAGATAACTAGGATCCCAAGCTACCGAATCACCATCTGTAGAACTAGCAGTCACTGGTTTCCCAGCCGCAAGATCATTTCCAGTGGCTGTAGCATAGAAGGCTGGTGCTCCCCAAGAGGTCCATCCGTTATTTTCATTCCCTGTTGTTGTCAATGTTACGGAGATATTCTGGCCAGCCCATTTTGTTACATCCACCATCATTGGGACCCAACGTTTCCAAGACCAGTAATTTGGATGCAGATGGAATCCTGGGCCGTAAAGGGATTCTCCATTGATGGTCGCTTGGAAAGTTACTTCGCCGCCGTTGGATCCTGCTCCATCCTGGATTCCCAGAGAGGTCCAGAAGTTGATACGTTCGTCCCCAGAGATGGGGGGAAGTGTCACGGAGAAGGTAAGGCTTCCTCCGACTGCAGAATATACGCTTTTTCTTACTATATTTCCTACTGAAAGCGTGGGTTTGAGTTGATTGTCTGGTCCTGATGTAATAGCATTTGGAAAGAGGTCGTATAAATCAGCTATTTTATTGCCCGGGTTCCAAGGAGGAGGTTGGGTGTATCTCTTTATGTTTCCGAAGTCTTTGAAGAAATTGGCGAGCGCATTTCCAAATGTATCTCCGAAGTTGGGGGAGTCAAAAATGGCATATTGATCTTTGACTTCCGAGTTTTCCCAAGAATTTGGACACATGATCTTCATGCCATCGTTGAAAAGAATGAGTATGGTATTGTAGCTGATTGTTGAGTCGGAAGTCTGCGGATTGAGTTCAAAATTCCCGTAGTTGTTTCTTCCTTGTCCACGGGCGGGGCTGTCTACCACTCCGAGATCTGCTGGCTTCCAACCATAGTTAGTGATGCCACCGGCTCCATTTGCGGCAGTGAAGGTATCAACACTATCAGCAAATCCATAATCATCTTGCCTGGGAGTTCTTCTCAAATAAGCGAGTGTCTCCAAAAGAGTGGAAAGGGAACCTTACTGATGGCCATATACGACGGTTCTCTCTAAGCCGGCCTGCTCCAACCATAGTGTTTCATCACTTGTCGCATGCACGATCAACAAGACTCTCCAACGCTCCCACTCCTCATAGAAGATATTTCCGGGTAACATTCCCCCCTTTGGCGGCGACATAGTATCCCAGCTGGTAAAGTTGGTTCCCATAGCGGTATTGAAATCTCCTATGGAATCAAAGCCGGGAGCTCTCCCATTTCCATGATATGCCCCACCAGGACCATAGAGCTCGGTATTTCTCAACCACATCTTCCACTCCTCGATAGCCAGTGGATTGAAATCCGACTCCGAATTAACCATTAGAGTCTCCGAGTCCAAACTGACACCGACAAACAATCCCGGATTATCTTTCGACCATTCGACCAGGACCTTGGCCGCAGCTTGAACGTTCCGTTTCTTGTATTTGATGTAGACATCATTCAATCTCGACAGTGTAAAGTAATTTGACCCAAAATCATGTCCAAATTGGCTAACACCCGCACTATTCAAGACAGTGGTATTCGGTTGTGCAGCAATAAAGTCCAGTAACGCATCACCCCAACCTCCCGAGGAGTTCGGTGTGCAACAATCCGCCCATCGTCCGTTATTCATATGCACAAGAATAGGCAGCTGCTCATCAACAGCCAAATCAAGCATGTATCTAAGGTTGGTAGGGTCAAAGTTATAATCCTTATCTGCACCAAAGATGTCTCGACTTAAAGACCATGAGGAGAACGACCAGCCAAGTTGCGTATAAACTCCTGTTCCAAGACGATTCTTCATGTCGGCCAAAACGGCGAGATCATCGGTGCGTGTATGATTTGCCAACGCACCCTCCCAGATGGGAAGAATGTACGTAACATCTGAAAGTGTTGTGGCTCGTTTGCTGGGAGTGTGGTCAAGAAGTGGGTATGAAGCAGCAAGTGCAATAAACGAAATGAAAACCAGCACCGTCGCCGTTAGCGATGAAAAAACCATAAGACGACGCATTTTTCCTGTCGATTAAATCAAAATGAAACACATTTAGGTTGTGGTAGAATATCCATGAAGTTGAGGTTGGCCTTATACACCCCCTATCAAGGGTATGATGTGTGAATGCTCCACAAATGCCACGGGATCTGTTCAAATGCGGTCATTCATCTACAACAAATCTCAGCGGCTGAGCAAGTCACAACCAGCGATGTCGCCCTCTTGACATAAACTTGAAACACTAGCTTTCCGTAACATTTCACAACCCCATGACATCAACTTGATGTTGCACATACAGAGAAGGTGGTATTCGTCGAGAAATTGTTTATCCCAGTACATCCCAAGTAACAATTAAAGATTTGCAATACGACCCAAAATACACCAGAAAAGAGAAACTCCTCTTAACTAAGACAATGACACATCTGATCAAATTCCGAGAACTTTCTGGTTCGCTAGGCCAACTCTTTCTCTTCAGTTAATTCCTCATGCTTGTCTCCACCCTGTTGGACGGCCAGATCAACCTTCTCGCTAGAAATAGTACGGTCCCCAAACTTGCCCGCAATGCTCTCAAGGCTCAACTGGTTGGTCTCTGTCAAGCAAGTGTAGTACAAAACCCCCAATAATATCAACGAAGCTATGAACACCGAGTAGTACTTCCAACGAATCGCATCAAATGCAAAAGGAGTAACCTGGCCAAGCCATATGCCTGAGACACCTTGACATAAAGCTGCAATCGAGGTACCGTATCCTCTAAGATGCAATGGAAAGGTCTCAGCAGCGATGGTATACAATGTGCTGTTGAAGAAAACGGCGTACAGCATTGAATAAATGAAAATGAAGGCTATTCCAGCCCGTGATCCATCTTTGTGCAACCCGTCTCCATAAAACTTACTGAGAGCCATGAGGACACTGAGCATGACTGCTAAGACAATGCAACCAATCCCTGTTTTTGGTTAGCATTAGCTTGGCTTGTTCTGGGGGCTAGAAATAACCCTAGAAAGATTGGTCACTTACACATTGTTCGCACCCTAGATAATTTATCAGAAACGATCAAGTTGTTGATAATCTGGCCTATGATTCCCATAAAGCCATAGCATCCACTTATCAACAAGACAGTCTTTCCTTTGTATCCTAAACTTTCATACAGGATTGACTGGTAATTCTGGATCGCGAGGGAACCTGATAAGATTCCGACTTGCATCACCATAATTGCCATAGCAGTTCGTTTGATGTTCTGTCGATTAAATATCTCGATTAAAGCGTGGCCAAGTGAGGCATTAGTACGTTGCTCTGCCTCCAGCCTAATCTGCTCTCGAATCTCGACTTCTGACCGGAGATAGAATTCATTGTCTTCGTCACTATAGAGCCGACGTAGGTTCTCATGAAACTCTTCGTATCTTTCTTGCTGGGCCACTAAGAAAATTAATGTCAATTCTGTTGTTCTTGAATACAAGCGAGAAAATATGGAAAATTTCACCTACACCACCTCGGAGATTCTGGCAAGAGGAATGAGAGAACAAGGAGAACAGCTGCGCAGGGGAGCTGTAAACCTAAAGCAAGTCTCCAAGTCGTATTTCCAGTAGCAAAAGAGCAAGCATAACCGATCCAGTTTGCCAAACAGAATCCAATAGCAACTAGCATTCCGAATATTCCAACGAGCCTTGCTCTCTCAGTGGGTTTGGCGAGTTCTGATATGTAAATAGGAATTGTAGGGTTTAGGATACCAAGGGCGAAACCAGCGACGAATCGACCCACAATCATCAGAGGAACACCATTTGCTGCAGTCTGAAAGACAGAACCAACAATTGTGAAGAAAGTTGACCAGGCGAGTGTCTGTCGACGCCCAAGCCGCTCGAGCAGTAGTCCGTTCAGAAGACAACCGATAGCATTTCCCGCGGAACCCATCGAAACAATAGCCCCTGTCAGACTGGTAACATGCTTTGTACCCTTAGGAAACATATACTCAGTAAAAGCTGTCTGACCAAGAGTCGTTGCAATAATTCCCAAGTCAATGCCAATGACTGCCCCACCCAGGGACATTGAGAGGATGTAAAGAAGAAGACGTTGCTTTCCCTTCATGATGTTGGTTAATTGCAAATGGTGCAGAAAGTACTGCTGAGACGTAGACTACGCGAATATGACAAAGGGCAGAGTTGCTCTCAAGTTCATTACCTCTTGTGACCTGTATTCGTTGAGGTGCTGGCTCTTCAATCCACCAAAATAAAATGTTGCTCAAATTGAGATTGAGAAAAGAAGCTACAGGGCAAATAAATAGACGAGCCTTGAGCTTTCATTGATGATCGTAGCTGGCCTTCACTTGAAGGCGCCTCTCCATCCGTCGCAACCTATCACCAACGATTCCACGACGCAGTGCGTTAACCCGAGCTGCATCGTTGACTGAATTCGCAGTGGTTGTTGGATGTTACGAAGGCCTTCATTGGATTGAAGCGTGATCGCATGTTACCGTGTCGTCTGAATGATGTATCGTGGTTGGACAGCAGAAAGTGAGCCGGCCAAGCATATGATAGGGGTTACACCTGATATCCTGGGGTACCCCGCGTTTGTATATTGGACCCATGCTCCTGCGAGAGGTCTGGTGGTCTTCATCCAACGGTTTGAAGATGCATTTGGATGTGATCCTACGATGCATGCCGCAATGCTTACAGATTCGGGAAAGCTGACAGCCAACATGGACGCCCGACAACGCGTGATGATTCAGAAGAATATAGATTGTGGACGAATAGAGGTGCGTAGAACAGAAAACGACCAGCTCGTATTATGGAACGTCGATGTAGTTGCGTGACAGCAAAGTTGCCACCAATACAGCAACCCCCTCCCTTCTTCCCTCCCCCTCCCCCCGGACCCCTTCCCCCTTTTTTCAAGATACACATTATCCACGTGATTGAAACGAATCGTCGTATTTTCAAACACAATACTGTTTCCCAAATCACAGTTTTTTCCAAGAAGCCGCGGAGAAAAGTGTTGGAGTGATTCCATCAAGCATCCAACTATTCTCAGGTTAAGGTTCCCATGACCCCTCCCCGTGTGCGCGTCCAAAACGCTTTCTGGTCCTAGTATAGTACCGACTGTACCCCACAACTCGCTTTTTGCAACCAACGGGAATCTGGAAGTGATGGATGGGAGGTATTGATTTCTGGCATTATACGTGATTTGTTTGCCAGCCCAACACACCTGCAGCCAGATACTCCTGCAACATCTAGTTGAGGTACAGTACTCGAAAAAATGATTCGCTGACATAACACGATATAGCTCAACCCGGAGCTCCTTGTGTATTGCCACTTGAGTCTTCTTATCAGGTACAACTAAAATATCGGTCCGAACTCTTCACTTTCTACTATGCTCCTCGTAGGTTGAGTTAAGCAGCCTCAAGGTTGAATTGGACGAAAGTATATTAATCCTGATCGGAACTCATCTTCATCAACTTACTTCTACTTCAGAAAGCTTACCCGTAATCTTACTCCGTATTGTTACAGTATAGGACACCCAAAGTAAACCACACCAAAACTATATTTGACCGAAACCACACTTCCACTTACAACATTATAACAATAATAATATTTATTAATTATTCAAATAGAGCAAAAGATGCGCCTTACTTAGCAGAACATAATTCATTTACTAGCTTTAATTTAATTAAATTATATAAAATGTAGGGCTTACACTTGTTAAGTCTTAGTAAAGCGGCTAATTTTTTGAGCTGCCCTACTCTTAATAATACGGTTTCACTAAGGGCTATATATATTAAGAACTGGGGTTTAAGTAGGTAGTAAAATAACTAGTTCTACTATCTAATATATCCTATCGATTTTAGTATAGTCGAATGCGAGGCTAGTACAAGGACCGGTACGAGGACCGGTACGAGGACTAGTATAAGGGCTATCCGAGGGCCGTCCGAGAGAGTAAAAAAGTCTTTTATATTATAAGAGATTAATTAGTAACTTATTATAACTATACTTTGTAATTATATTTAGTAAAGGAGTAGATACGCTTTAATTAGCTAAACAAACGCGCTTACTAGCTTTAATTAACAAAATTTATATAAAATATAGGGCTTAAATATACTAAAAGTTTTAGCGCGGCTAAATATTTTCCTCGCTTATTTTCCCTCCTTATAATAACACTTAACTAACGCTTATATAAAAATTCTATTAAGTACATTCTTATTCTTGTAATCTAATTACTCTATTGTACTAACAAAAATATAGTTTATATCGCTACTCCAAAAACTTTTCTACTAAGGGTTAAAAGTCGAGTTTTAGTATAGTTCACTTTAGGTGTCCTATACTGTACCCCTTATCGCATCATCTGTACGGAGGTACATCTTATTTTTTGAGTTTACGAATTGCTGCTTTTCTAGAACGTAACTTCTGAACCCCCGCATTTATTTAAGCACGCATCACAAAGTCAAAAATGAGGTCCGGCTTATACCTACCTACCCACAGTGGAAATTCAGCTCAATCTGAGTACTCGAGTTTTCGGACCAGCTCAAATAATGCATACGTACTTGTATTCGTACTACATGAGTTCGGGCCGACCTGCTCCGTACCACTCAAGTAGTACTAAGTTAAGACTAAAATTTGATAGCACAAACTTCAAAAAACTCAATGTACATTTGATGCGTTGAGGAGATACTGTAGCAACCCCAACAAAGCAGTATTACGGATATTATTGTTACAATTTTAAAATGTTACTAGGTGCTCTAGCTATTCTACAAAGTAAGAACTTCCATGAGTTTACTGCATCCTAATAAGCAGATTCTGGTATCTGTACCAAGCTTAGGTATACTACGGTAAGCATAATTATCTCCTGGATCAGCAGGGATTAGCACACCGTTATTTTTCGCACCAAAATTTACACCAAAAAAGTCGTGCACGTCCTTGATCTACATGAAAAAACCCCTGAGCGGTCCAGGAGATCCTTAGGTATATACGAAGTATAAGGTTCTTCCCAACAACAATCTTCCGCCAATATGCGAACATTGCACCCAACAGCTGTATAGTAGAAGTACGAATACGCTGTCTCGCTGGTGGGAAGATACAGCTAGGGCTAATGTATGGGGCGTGCGTCCCTTCGGTAAGGTTTCGTTAACCTTGTTCTTGTGTTGACTCGGCGCACGATCGAAGATCTTAGTGGAAGCCCTCCGTACTTATCCCAGCAAAGCTCCATCGGCGTCAGTCTCTCACTCAACTCTTCGCGAGGGACTTCCTAGGTTAAGTATGGCCTATACCCCTCACCCAGATTCTCTCAGAAATCAAAGTTCCCCTATACATATACTTGTGCATATACCTATACCTACACCTATACCTGTACAGAGGTATTGGTAGCGCGAGTTGGAGTTATTCTACTCTAACTGCCCTGCCCCCATAAAAACAGAGCAACGCCAACTGTCAACCGTCCCACCAAACAATTTGACAACGAAACGTCAATCGCGACTCGTCTCGACTCATCATGTCTCCAACTATGATGGCAATCATCTTTGCCATTGTCATCCTTGGGTTGACTCTTTTGCGCCCGACCGCCCCTCGAGATCCAAGAAGCCCTCCTGTGGCGTCCTCGACTATCCCTTTAATTGGCCATATTATTGGTTTCCTACGACAGAGGGGAGCCTACCTCGGTACTCTAAGGTGACATGACATGAACTCCATACATTTCACATTCTAACTATCCCAAGCTCAAAACATCCATCCTGGCCAATTTTCACCCTTGAAATCTTCTCAGCCAAAATTTATGTGGCAACATCCCCTGATATGATTCGCTCTCTCTATGCGAGCTCGAAAGCCCTATCATTTCATCCCTTTACAGTAGCTTTCTCTACGAGGGTTCTTGGAGTCAAGAAATATGTCATCGACATCATGGCAGCTAACAATAGCGAAAATCCATACATGCGTGCAATCCATGGGGCGTACAATGGTTTACTGCCAGGCCCCGATTTGGTTCAGGTAAATACATCGGCTTTAGATTCACTTGCCGATGAGTTGAACACAATTGGTACTTCAGAGCAACCCAAAACACTTCTTCGTTGGATGCGGACTTCTTATGCAATCTCGTTATCAAAGGCCTTTTATGGACCCGACAATCCGATATTGGACAATCCGTCTTTTATCCCACTAATATGGTAATTCTAAGAAATACTCACTCCAAGTCCAAAACTAATAAATCTCAGGGACTTCGAAGAAAGTATTCCAATCCTATTCGCAAATATTTTCCCGTCTATCCTAGCACCAACAGCAATCAATACAAAAAAGCTACTTTTGCCTGCTTTCAAGGAGTACTACGACAAAGGTCTGGACAAGAATGCAACGTATTTCATCAAAGCACGCGCTAAAGCAGCTCGCGAGTGTGGTATTCCCAATGCAGATATGGGCGCCTTCGAAATCACAGTTCTGTTCGCGAGTCTCACGAATGCCGTTCCCAACGCCTTTTCCATGCTGTGTAATGTTTTCGCGGACCCAGACCTTAAAGCCGAAATATGCGAAGAAGTTGCCGGCGTTACGACGAAAACTATCATTGACGGTGTGACCTTCATGACCATTGATACTACTGCATTTACCGCAAAATGCCCCCTACTCATTGCAGCCTGGCAGGAAACCCTACGAGTCTGCGTCAACGTAATCTCGATTAGAGCAGTAGTAGAGGACGTCGTCACAAAAGATAACTTTGCCCTTCAAAAAGGAGGCGTTGTCCAGCTCGCTACTGGACGCACTCATCTATCCGAGGAAATCTGGGGCAAAGATGCCAAAGTATTCAACGCCCGGCGTTTCTTGGACGCAGACAATCTTACCAAAGAAGAGAAAAAGGCTCGAACTCTTTCACCTTGGGGTGGCGGTAGGCATCTTTGTCCTGGAAGGCATTTTGCGTTCACCGAAGTAGGGGGGTTTGTTGCCATGATGGCCTATGGATTTGAAGTTAGGATGCAGAAAGGAGGAGGGAAGGTTGAGGTGCCCCCTTTTAGGGTTCAGCAAGTTGGTGAGAACTCGAAAAGTCCTGCCCACGATATCGAGGTCTTTATTAAGCGAAAGGAGGAGTTTAAAGATGTGCGATTCAGGTTTAATGCTGATCCTGCTTTAAGTATTGTTCAAAAGCCAGTGGTTGGTGTGGAATGAGCTTAGGCACATAAATTGTGTTGTCTGGTTTTGTATATAGAGGAGCATTTGGATAGGAATCGAGCACTTTGATACGTTTATGAGGTGCTTTAATGGAAGGAGTGCACCCCCTACGCAGACAAAAAAATTGTCAATAAATAACTGCCTACAACATATTTAACCTAACATGAAAACAATTAGACACTCCTACATCAGTGTCTGTGGTAAAGTTGCTTCCTCCTCACTCCCCTTTGTATTTCTTTTGTTTCCACGATTTTTCCGCGTCATGAAACTAATGTGCTAAGCTTCGCAGAGTCGCTAGTTACTGCAGTTTGTTTTGTTTACAGAGTATGCCCTCCTTTTCAAGGCTCGCTTAGATGGTGGAAATATGTATCGACGCCACAAAAGGCGCTTGACAGTCGCAACATTATTAAGTTACAAAACAACTTCTCGAAAATATCAGAGTGTATCCTAAACAGTCTGTCGTACTTTTCGTTAACGAGAGCTAGTCTCTCGCCTTATGATTGATTTCTTGTTGTGTTAGTAGAAGCTTGGCTTTCGAGCGGGCAAAAAAGCTTTATATGAGGGAATTATATGTGGGTTTAGTGCCATATTTGTAACAAACTAGATGACAGCCACTTTTATCTTCAGTTTAACTTACTATCAGTATAGAAATTTTGCACTTTTGTTTCGTACTCTTCCAGAGAGAAAAATGAGGTCTTTTTGTTTATATAAAATCCTACAGTAGTCTATTCACATGATAGGTTTTCTTTTATTTCTACAGAACGGCAAGAGAATCATTGATTCCACTTGGGCTATGTTCTCTGAAAATCGCCTCAAAAGCAAGTATTTCAATGCAGAATGTCATCCCTTACAGACCATAGAGGAACAAAAGAAACTGCGCACCCTTGGGTGTAGCAATAGTGTTCACTCCAACAGCGTTTCCTCCGCGAAAACAACTCGTTTGGGCCAATCGGGCAATGTTTCCAAGCATTTGAGCTTTAAATCAACCCACTCATTGCATCCACTTATATCCACTTTGCGTGCACTTTTTTGGGTTCATCTGTGGCCTGGAAGGGCTGGAAGGGATAAATCTCCTCGCTTGTTGCTGTGCTAAGAATGTTGAAGCTGTGAACTAATAATCTAGGCACCACCGGCTTCCTTCTTGACTAGTTCGATGACCATGGAGTAAGGCCTTGGACGTGTCATGATTCTATCAACCTTGTAGTCTCCAAATGTCTGCGGGTTGCGACCGACAGTATTGAGCCATGAATAGTTGTTATCACTACCAGCTATGAGATTGCACATTTCTCCTTCAATACCAGGAGCGTTCGGTCGTACAAAGGTATAGTCCAACTCCCAATCTTCTTGCATTGCTGCTTCCACCGCGAAAAGATCACGTTGCGTCTCTTGATTGGTAACTGGGTTATGTTAATGGGTGTGCATTAAGGTGACAAGAAGGGAAAACTCATACCTGTATCACTGACTAAAAAGTACTTTTCAGGTTTGCCATCGAGTAATCCAGTTAGCAAGGCAGCTTGATAAACGAGCTGAGCTATTGGGACAGCCTTGGCTTTAACTTCTTCAGGCGGAAGAGCGACAGGCTTGTGTGTAACTTCGTCACGGACGGCCCAATTGGTATCTGGATTAATCTTGTAACGATTGGCATCAGGCGCCGCGAAACGTTCATGAGCAACAATAGCCACATAATCCTTGCCGTCCTTTGTTGCTTTCCCAATGTTCATTTCCACTACTAGTTTTCTTATATTGCCTTTTGAGTGGACCCACATACCCGTCCAACCGCTCTTTCTATCAAATCCATACTCATCGAAAAAATACAGTTCATGAACATTAGTTCCTATACCCTTTTCCATCCATTTCGCTGCGTTCAACATCGAGATCACGTAGTTTTTCTTCATTTTGTCGAGGAAATCTTCGCCTCGCACTGGATTAGCAACAAGATCAAGACCTTTTTTTCCGCGCGCCTCCATCCACTCAGGATCTCTGGGCACCGCCAATTCTTGGTGCCGCACAGGTATAGATGGAGTGAGTCCGGTCAGAGCCTCTATTTGGCAAGTTTCGCTTTCCTGGTCATCTTCGCAGTATTCCCATTCGTATTCTGAGGGGACATCGTTTGCCAGGTTGCGGCTGCAATCGTCCCAACTGGTCCACATGTGCGTCATGCAGTCGTCGTATTCATCTTCGTTGACCAGTTCCAATCCCTTGCAAGCACATTGGC
The DNA here is from genome assembly GCA_900536445.1 of Hymenoscyphus occultus. Lineage (NCBI taxonomy): Eukaryota > Fungi > Ascomycota > Leotiomycetes > Helotiales > Helotiaceae > Hymenoscyphus > Hymenoscyphus occultus. Next base: position 85,792 of record UNPT01000073.1, on the reverse strand, counting down.
CTCTGCGAGTGATAGACCGGCCTTTGATTTTATCGCCAGAACGCGAAGTGCTTCGAATTCGAGTCGGTAGAGGTTGAGTGTGATTCTCATGAGGTATCTCAATTTCAGAGCTGAAAAGTGCCCTACCAAAAGCTGTTGGTAGGACAGCTAAAAGAATAAGCGAGCTTGAACCTTTCCAACGCATTGTAAAGAAATAGTTTACAAAACCAAGGTTTTTGAAGGGCGTGAGAATTTTCGAAATGCTGAAGTTGGGAAGTCGACTATCTCCTGGACGCGGCATATGTACATTTGGATTTTTAGGTTTGCGGGACTTAGTCCGACTTGCTCTGCACCACTTAAGTTATAATTGTTGAATACCAAGACTAAAAGTGGATGCGACCAACCTAAAAATCCAAATATACATATGGTTAACATTAATTTGATGCAAGCGGCTTCTCATTGATTGCAATCAATTAAACAATTATCCCTTGGAGTTCCCATCTCATACGAAAAGATTGCGGGGCAGAACCGCAATCATACTATACAGTAATCTTACTAAAGAGATGCGGCCCAGCAATTTAAACACCACTATGCCTGAACAGCACCAATAAGGCACGCAAGATATCGCGTGTGACATGGAAGGGGAAGGAAGGTCGAAAGGATGATCTGCTGAAACTATCTAAATTGACTCTGGAATGTTAGACATTGATTAAGGTTATACAAGTATAAAGAGGGTATATAGCTCAGTTCAACCCTCTGGCCTGTCTGTATTACATCTTTGGCCTAATCTTTTAGCGGAACCAGCAACTCGTAGACTCGCATCTAACCGATGGAGATTTTTCACGTATGATGTATGTGACAGTGTCCAGCTTTCACTACTGTCCACCCTCTCAGTATATTTGTTTACTGTAGTATTGGCCCAGGTATCTTAAATTAGATACACCTGATGTACTACTTTTGATTGTCGGGGTATTCCCTGTAGTTTCGCTAGTGTCACGAACTGATTCTCATCACATGACGAACCAATTAATTAGGTATGACGGGATTCATTTCTTTATATTTAGACCTTATTTATTAAGAATTAGAGTGTTGAAATTGTCCTTCTAACCTTAAGTAGGTACAGTGAGGAATTAAGGCGGCGAGCTAATAATAATCTAGCTATTCCTAGCTATCCTCTAGTATATTCGAAAGAAAAATTAAGAAAGCAAGGTTTTAATAGCGTAAAGCCCCGGTCTTGACTAGCGCAAATGTATTAGCCAGTGTATTTAATAGGAAATTACTATTTTATTCCCTAACATTCGAGAAGAAAATATATAATAAATATTAGAGCTAAGCTTAGGATAGAGTAGCCTTTAAGTAGAATATACGTTATATACGCTTTCTATACGTTTCTATAGAAGATTTACTAGTCGGGACAAGTAGTTTATCTAGATTACTATAGTAATTTAGTAAAGTAATATTATAGAGGTTAAGAAGTATACTAAAAGCGTCTAATTATAAATAATTCCTAATAAAAGTCTAAAGTATCGGAGTATCCCCTCGTTATCGTATATCTATAACTATCTAATTTTTCAAGTTTACTATTTTTAGTAATAGTGTTTAGGCTTGCTTTAATCTAAATAGTACGAAGTCGGCCCCGGTCTCGTAGCGCACCTAGGCATTTTTCCGGCTAGTCCGACCACTCGGATCTAGCTGAACCGCTATAAGCCGAACCTTAATTTTGACCTTTTTGTATAGAGATACTTGAAATAGATGCTTGTTTTCAGGGATTATAGCCCAAGTAGGAAGTTGTAAACTCAAAGAATTAGATATATATTCATATAATAACGAGGAGACAATTTAAACCGAGTATAGCTAGCATTCGACCTGGTAAATGGGGCTATTTTGACATACTATATTGTATGTAATAAGGTCTTTATCTAGAGCTAATTTCAATCAGGGGTTTGAACCAGTTGATAGAAAAACAATTGAAATCGCATCGAAACAAAACCTTTAATACACTATTATTACAACTTTATTTAGCTCATTCAGCACTATCCCCGCAACATTTAGATTAGCCTCATGCCACCGCAAAACCTTGACTCCCATAGCAACATTGCAGCACTCTTGACGGTCGACTTATTTCACCTTATCGCCACTATCCGTGCCAGTGTCAGTACCTTAGGAACTTCAGTTGTTAAGGGTATAAGAAATAGACATTATTGCGACATCATGATTCGGCGCTAATCGAGGTAGTTCACGTGATATGCCCCAAGGGAGAATAGGTACTTGTACCGATCGCATATCTGTTTAGCTAACACGCTTTCTCTCCTGTCAAACCAACAGGCATCTATCTTTTAGAAAAAATTCAAGCTTCTCTAGTCAGTATTCTACTACGGACTTAGCTCGAAAAACCATGGAAGACAGTGATTCTTTTCACGCAAATTACAGCAAACTCGACAGAGTCAAAACTGAATCCGCAACTGACTGTATCACTTCCACCATGACAGTACCCTTTTTCGATGCACTCACCATTCTTTAGATCAATAGACAATTTTGATGCCCAAGTTCTTGGAAAGTAGAGGTATTTGGTACTATTATATCTGGGCGCAGAATACGCGGAGAATGGAATAATGACCCAACTGGGCAACTAACGTTTGGTACTGACGAGGCGTCGGTTCGCGCATCGAAACAAAAAAGACTGTTGTGATATCCCACTCTCTGTAATCACGTGTAACGTTTTAGCTTAGACCCACCTTGTATCAGTACTCGTTCGCTTCCATTCCTTTAGACAGAATCACAATAAATCATTGGAACTTTTTGCACTTGGTACTTTTCCTTACTTATTATATCCAAATATCTCATACACAAACGAAGACATCAAACACGACTTTTTACGAGTTTCCCAAAGAAAGTAGAGAAACCTCGGTAATAAAAAGACCATTTTCAGGAGGGCCTAGAACATCAGTACCGTCTCCATCCTCGCATCCTCGTCCCAGCGATATTTAATCAATACAAAACTGCTTCTGACCCCTGCAAAGCCAATCCAACCCCATAATCACCTCCCCATGACGCACCTCCCGCAGATCGCTACCCCATTCCATCAACCCCCCATGTTTTCGACAAACGGACAGTAAGATGACGTAGCATGTACAGAAGAACTCGCGATGGCATGTAAAAATCAAGAAATTCACGGACGTGGACTTAGATATGAGCTCTCGGTTCGTAATTAGTGTTTACTTAAAGAGCGTGCTACGTGCTATCGAGTATTTTTCTTCTCTGTTCTCACCCAGTCGTGCTTCATCATCTCAATCAGTTCGAAGAGATAGCAAATCTTCCCATCAGTCTCTTTCACGAACAATCGTACGTACTTCCATATCCCTCCGCCTCCCCCGGCTTCCACTCGTACATCAACAAGACAAAACTAACTCCCACCAAAGTCCCCCATCTCATCTACAACCTCACCAAAAAACCCATTTACCACCAAAAAAAAATGTCTTCAAACCAAACCCAAACCCAACAAACCCAATCTCCTCTCCCCCAACAAGCACCCCAACAACAAGCCCTCCAATACATCCCCCCACGAGCGGAAGGCTACCGCCCCGCCGCCATCAGAGAATCCCGCATCAAGGATCGTCCATATAAACCCGAGGCGGACAGCAGTTTGAAGATCAAGATCGAGCTGGATCTGGAGGTCGAGGTGGATTTATATGCGAGGTAAGCGGTTGCGGGTATTCCTTTACTTTGAGGCGTTTTTGAGCGTTGAGACTATGTCTTCTTTCAAGACGTGGTTTCTTCCTTCTCGAAACCTTGTGGGGTTGTGTTGTAAATGTGTGTAGCAATATATACTGACGTAGAGTTTTCAATAGGGTTAAGGGTGATGTTACGATAGGATTGATGTAAATCCTCAACGGGGTAGATGAGAGAAGATGGGTAATGATAATGATAGTATGGGGCTTTCACAGGATGGTCCCTATCGAATGTTGGTTTTCTATCGCGGGTAATTTTTGCAGACAAGCAGGCGAGGCGTTTGGGTTAGGGACATACTCGAGTATAGCATATAATTCAAAAGATTCTTCTTATCGATGTTCACTTGATCCTCGTCCGATTACTTGTTTTGTTCTTATGGGATGATGATGTAATCGTGAAGGCTAGCGGTAAAGAAAGGCATCGATTTGCCCTCAAGTGGCACTGTCATTCTTCAGATGGACAAGAGAAAACTGAAGACCATACATAGACTGGTTACCCTCAATATTACTCCGGTGACTAGCTCAATTTTCCTGTTGAAATATTGTCGGTTACCGAGAAAACCGAACATCGCGACCACGAACAAGGAGTAACCAACACAGGCGATAATCCCTTATCAAATTAAATGTTATAAATATTCTTGTATATATTGCATAAAATGCCACACGCTTGCAGTAATGGTATCTCTCAATCCCTAAAACAGAAAACGCCAGTCGCTATTCTCCTTCGCTATGCCTTAACTCTTGCTTTTCCCATAATCGACTAGAAAATAATAACGAACAAAAATCTGTTCAGTACATCACGGCATCGCTTCAATCACATATAGAGGTTTCGTAAAGAAACCGCGGAGAGTCTCATCCTCAACCCCTCATCCTCAACCCCTCATCAATAAGGTCCTCTTCCTCCCCACTTTCAGAACCCATCATCGGCATAAGTTCAGGACTATCGTACCGTCTCTGCTGAACCCTCAACGATTCCATACCTTCCTCAGGAAAAACAATAGGTCTAATCTTCGCCCACCAAACCCAGTACACGACACCCAGCCCAAGAATTCCCAAACTGGTCGACGGGTAGGCATACCACTGAAATCTCTCACCACCACCCAGACCCTCGCTAGGTCTAATCCATGGCAAGACCAATAACAAAATATTACTAGCGGCAAATATGATGGTGTATATCTTCTTCGCTTCACAACCGTGGTGGCCTTTCCAGTGTTCTGAAGGTGTCATTTGGAGGTATAGGAGGCCAAGCGAGATAGCTACAGATATAACAGATACCGGGTAGCCGCCTATGTCCACAAGGAAATTGTAGATTTCTCCTGGCGGCGGGAGTACGATGAAAAGGACTGAGATAAGCCAATGCAGGAATAGACCAGGTGTGGCATTTTGATCTTCTGCTTGGGCGTCGGCTCTGGCTCTTTGGACTTTGAAGAAATTTGCAAAAGGCAAAATTCCGTCTCGACCCAATTCCATGTTGACTCTCGCTTGGGCGAAAGATGTTGCGGCAATATTCCCAAATGCTGAGATGATGATGAGAAGAGGCAGGATGTTCTCGCCCATTCCCTGGCCGAAAACATTACGAAAGAAATGGCCCGCGATGAGAGCGCCAGAGAAGCGAAAGTCTTCGCGTGAGACTACTGCGAAGTATGCGATGTTTGCACAGATGTATGCGGTTGAGACCAAAAATAAAGCGATTGGTGCTGCACGTTTAAGAGTTTGAATTGGATTTCGAACTTGACCCAAGACCTGGTTGGCCGTACTGTAACCGCGGTAGCAATATAAGACTTTGAGAAGCGCCGTTGCGTAATCGTGGGGTTGGGTGGACGAGCCAGCAAAGAGGTTTGAGAAGTTCTTTTGAGCGGTAGTGAAATACCTTTCCTGATCAAATGGAAGGTAGCCATCTGGTCGCAGTCGTCTTGGTGTAACAGGTAGAGGTGACGATGAGGAACCAACGCCCATATAAACTCCCGCAATGCCAGATAGAATGACGACCACTAAAATAACCATTTTACCAACTCCAAGAATATTGATTATTCGTAATCCGGTCTTTTGATACCGCGCGTGGATAAAGCAAATAACGCTGATCACTCCAACTGCTACTAGACGAACATTCCAGCGATTGGCTTCGATCCCCAATATGTACATGACGTACTCTCCCAGTACGATACAATTAGGCGTAGAGAAACCAAGAAGCACAACATAGCTCATGAACATGCATGTCGCTAGCATGTATGGCTTTCTGAAAATTCGCTCCAGATAAATGCGTTCACCTCCGGACCTAGGCATGGCGGTTCCTAGATCCATGTAAACCGCCAGACCGCAAAAGGAGATGAGGCTGCCTAGTATCCATAATGTTATGCTGGCACCAACAGAGCCCACTGAATTGAAGATAGAGGATGGTATAGAGTAAATCCCAACCCCAATTGTTTTCCCCAGGATGATGTTTATGGCAGAGAAAGTGCCTAACTCTCCGGATGAAGATGTGGGGTAGAAGCTTGGAGTGATGGGCAGTTTTTCCTGACTTGGTGGTGATACTGCCAGCGTAGAACTGGAAGAAAGCCGATCACCCTCGTGATGCAAGTATAATGCGGATTGCGGCCTCGGTGAAGCGGAAGGAATCTTTCTCGGCGTGGGCGTGTCGAGAAATAATGATGAATTGAAAGTCGCATAAGTCTGTTCTGTGTTGATGGACAAGCTATTTCGTCCTGTAGGTGATCTTGGAAACACCCATCGAGGGGTTCTAGGTGTCAATGGTGACAGGAGCTCGGTGTCTATAGTGGAGATCGCAAGTCCAATGGACTCCAAACTGGAGTGGGAAAACCCAGCCATCTGCAGAATCGTCGCTTACTTTTGTTACTGTTCCGTGAGCAAGTTTTCTGAAAGAAGTCAACTCAACGAGGAAAGATGGACATGTGGGTATGTGAGAAGATATGAGGGAGTTCTCATTTCAAAAAGATGAGACCAGGATATATGGAATTGATATTTGCAAAACACAAGACAAGCGAGAATGCCGTGCCGTGCCAATAATGGCAAGCAGTACAGGATGAACGCTTCTCTCTTCTCACAACCTTAGCCTACCATTGCCATTCTTGAATTGATATGGAACCAGCGAAGGCTGATCACTCGCACCCAGAATGGACCCGTACTCAAATACGGAGCGTAGTATTAGTCTCAAGTCCTAAGAAACAGTGAAACGGTGCTAGCCCCGAAGCCCCGAGGCATCAGCACTAGAAGACAGTACTCAGGAGTCCTCAGGCGGGAGCATCCACCCGTAGACTCGTACAGTACTGGTGGTAGTTTTTCTGGTCCAGTACGAGTACAGTAGCAGGCGGTTGCATTGAGGCCGTGCCGACATGAGTACGGAGGTAGTGGCAAAACCAGTCAACCCGTCAAACCGGGTTTGGTGGTTTGATCTTCGTCTGGGGAAGCCCAAAGCTTGGCGGGACTTGGCACGCCCATCGTTTCGTGGACCTCTTCTCGTCACGCCTCATTCTGCCTGTACTGTATTTTCAACAAGTGCAGAGAAAGTGATTGGATGAGATGAAGCAACTAAGACATTGGCAAAGCTTGTATCAGAAACTGCAGGAGAAAAAAAAGAAGGGTGAGCCGAGCAATCGGCAAATCTTGCACGATGGCGTCCCCTAGCGTCCGTTCCACAGACTTCTGGGAATAACGATGGGATTTTGATCAGAAAATGCAAAAGATGAAAAGAAACGCATACAAATGTATGTGTATACACATTTTAACCTGTAACATGCCTATCTCCTCTTCGCATCATACGTGCAATTCGATTTCTACGAGGAGGTCTTAGGCATTCACATTTAGTCTTGGTAGATATGGTACTTTTAATAATGTAATAAAACTAATAATAATTTGAGATATTCTATTGAATATAGGTATAAATTTTAGAAACCGCGTCGCAGATATCGGCATAAGTCTGAGGATTCTAAGGAGTTTGTAGCTCAAGTGTGATTATTAAATATAATAATTGTTGAACTGATGAATTACTCGCACATTCAGTACCCAAGAGAAAGCTAACGAGTACTAGGTGTACCAACAGATTCATTCGAAGTATTTGACTTTTCAATACGAATAAGCTTAAAAAAGGCTTGTTTTCAATATTGCTTATTAAATAGGAAATCGCAAACTTTCGTCCCAGGCACAATATTTGTGACTTTTACCGGAGTTTGAACCCTATACTCCACTGATGCCACCCTAGAAAAGCTACGATTATTCATGCATGGGATGAAGTATGATGTGACGAGGGGATATTCTGCTGTCGAGTATAGACTCCTGGCAATCAATGGCTCTTGAATCTTCGCAACTTGTGTTCGCTTTCATTCTACGACGTTCTCTACCAGTAGTACAATTGTTCTTCCAAAGAAGATTGTGTAGAATATTATACCGGAATTTTCGAGAATACTCTCGCAGTTTTTTTTGTAAAGGTTAAGAGGACGATATGCAAGACCAAAGGTGTCAAGATTACTGGTAGTATATTCCTTGGCATGAACTCGTTCGTTGAGGAGATTCAGCGTTTGCCCTGCCATTGGGTTTCCTCATTCACATGATACAGTACTACACCATAGCCACTCAAACCAATACGCTATTAATCATTTATTCTATCCTTCTAAGCATCTAGTTTCAGACGATCTAACAAAAGGTCGATTTTGTTCAGTAAAATTTGGTGGTTGAGTGCATCTTTCTCAAGTTCATCCTCAGCAATCCTGCCATCAAGAGTCTTGATACCACCCGTAAAAGAAGGGGATGCCAGGTTATGGTCATCCATTACAGCAGGTGGCTGAGGAGTGTTCATGTCGATTGCCTCATCTGTCAAGACATCGGTACTGGTTGGTTTCGATCCATTGTCTTGAGCGACCTCCCCGTTCTCGTCCATGATTTCTTCCAGACCGGAATCTTCAAACCCAAGTCTAAAACGTTCTGACAAGTAATGGCGGATACTATCATTGAATTAGCTGTTTTGGTCGAAAGTAATGTAAGAAGTAAACATACTCATCAAGCAACTCAATGGTATCAGTCTCCTGTCTGTTTTCAATTCGAGAAGCACTCTCCCTAATAAGTTCTTCAAAATCCTCTTCATCAATGTAGTCCTCAAGGCGGTATGCAAGATACCGTGCGCTGAAATGCTCCAGTCTCTGTATCTTCAAAAACCAACCTGCACGAATCACATCATATACGTTGATGGGTTCAACTTCTACCTCCTCAGAAGTCTCATTGTCGGTCAATTTGACTGTGCCGTTGCCCAAGGTACTAATAACAACAGCTGCCTTTGTTTTCAATGCTTCAATGAAGAGCATATCAGCAGCAAAGAGAACATCGAGGGCTAATTCGATGGGAATATCGGCTTTCTCGGTGTATAAAAAGGTCAAAACAATTTGGAGGACATCCGGCGTACACGCGACCGGAACAACGTTTAAAAACTCTCCAATTTGCGCCTCTTGGAAATCAGAGGTGAACATTGTTTGAAAATATTCTGAACGAAGAAGCATCGCTCGATGCACTGGAAACAAAATTGATTTCTTGGGCTTCCTTGGGGGCCTTGAGGGGGATGGGGACCGGGCGGTCGAAGCAGGCCCAATTGGGATCCCAATGAATGGAATCGTTGATTCCCCAGTCTTATTGGACGCCAGGGCAGACTCTGGATCTGCATCATCTTCCTCGCCGTCTTCGCTTGCGCAAAGAAGCACATCAGCAAATATACTATTGTCTCTTGTCCACTTGACGTCTCGAGCCTTGCTCGAGTCGACAACCAATTTATGTTTCAGCACGTGTTCGCGGTACCAATCCTCAATCTGCTTCGATGCTCTAATCATCTCATCCTGATGGCGCTGTCTTGCTAACCGCCTATCGCCTCCTGCTAGTATACCTTCCACGAGCGATTCAATTTCCAGCTGTTTGCTGACTTTATCGATTCCCTTGAAAACATCATCCTCCGTCACAAAACCTTTTCCGCTCAGCCCCAGATCCAATGGCACGCCTCCCAAATACAGATATCTTAGAGCGATATGAAAAGCTTCTGAGGGAATAGTATTCGGTAGCTTCCATACTGTGGTTTCTGGGGCATTTGAAAGCTTCTTTGCAAAGTATGGTGAGCGAGCCGAGAGAATAAACTTGTGTAAATTCCACGCTTCTGAACCAGCCGTCAGAGATATATCCGAGGTTTTCGGTTTTTGTCTAGCGAGGAGGGAGGTAATGTGCGAGGCAAATGGCTGAAGGGGATCGAAGCTTTTGCTGTAGTCATAACTCAGAAGAAGCTTGTCGATGAGTTAGCGTTCATATTGTATTTGTTTCTGCGAGTGGAAGGTTGCTATGATAGCCAGTTGCACACCTGACGAATTCTATTATTTAAGGCATTATAAAGACATCGTTCCCCTTGGAAGGTATCCCGTTCGCAGAGGGCTCCTGATTCTAGAAGGAGCTGGACGGTTTCGTAGTTTCCACAGAGGGAAGCCTGCCCAGGTCAGTACCTACTCGACCATCTCCACCCACTCAATTTCCCAAGGAGACGCCACCATAACGCACCAATATCAATGGAGTGTAATCGAAAGCATCTCGCGCGTTGATATTGACCCCCTTCGTAATAGCTTCCTGGCAGCCTTTCAAGTCCCCAATGCGACAAGCATAGCACAGATCGTAGAATTCCTGGCTGAGGTCCAGTGGGCTTTCATCTCGGAGCTTACCCTCCTGTATCAATTGATGCTCTTCCTTGAGTTGGATCTCCAGCTGGTCCTTGCGCAACGACATCGTGAACGGAAGTGTAGCTATGCCATGCAGATACCTAATGTGAGTAAACCGTACTTCCAAATCACAAGAAAACAAGAACGATGCCCAAGTTTCAACGAACCAACGAACTTTGGGCGGAGTGAGGTGGCGATCAGAGTCGTGGGGTAGCGGATAGTGCTCAGCGGCCCCACCAGACCCCGGCTAATAGTCGGCAGTCGGTTGCCCCCCCGACTCAGGCTCGCTCGTTTTGTTGACAGGCAACGGTGGGAAACTTTGAGGACCCGGTCAGAAACTCAACCACGACAATCAATTCTACCAACAACCTCGACTCCGCGCCAAAACCCCGAATTCAAAGCCAATTAAATCCTACACATGGCCCTCGCTTTTCGATAAATACTACTCACCAACAGCAGAATATACACGCGGCCATCATGTCGCAAGCAGATCACTACGAAACATTGGAGAAGATTGGTAAGTGTTGTGTTGCACACCGTGCCATGAAGGACTAGAGCAGGACTAATATGGATGCGCCGGGTAGGACATGGCTCCTTCGGTATCATCAGGAAGGTTCGCAGAAAGGCAGATGGTCAGATCCACTGCCGCAAGGAAATCAGTTATGTCAAGATGTCGCAGAAGGAGAAGGAGCAGCTACACGCCGAGTTTCAAATTCTCTCCTCCCTCCATCACCCCAATATAGTCCGGTATTATGAACGAGAACACTTCAAGACGACCCAAGATTTACACCTGTACATGGAATATTGCGGCAATGGAGACTTGGGACGTGTCATCAAGGATTTACAACTCAAAAAGGCCTATGCAGAGGAAGGGTTCGTGTGGAGCATGTTCGCTCAATTGCTTTCTGCCTTATACAGATGTCATTATGGCGTCAATCCCCCAGAAGTTGGCGCGAATGTCATGGGTTTGGGAAACTCTGCGAAGCCGCAAAAGCCAGCCAGTGGAACTATGATTCTGCACCGGGATCTCAAGCCTGAGAATGGTATGTCTTTTACGCTCATCCGCCGGCTGTATTTTCGGTTGCTAATAGGGCACAGTATTCCTCGGCGAGGACAATTCAGTTAAGCTTGGGGATTTTGGTCTTTCCAAAATCATGCAATCTCATGATTTCGCATCCACATACGTCGGCACTCCATTTTATATGTCCCCGGAAATTTGTGCAGCAGAACGATACACACTCAAATCGGACATTTGGTCACTTGGTTGTATCATTTATGAGCTTTGCGCTCGGGAGCCACCATTCAACGCCAAGTCACATTTTCAGTTGGTCCAAAAGATTAAGGAGGGAAAAGTTTCACCACTGCCAAATATGTATTCTCCCGAATTAAACAGTGTCATCAAGGACTGCCTGAAGGTCAACCCTGAAAGAAGGCCAGACACTGCCACACTACTCAACCTTCCAATTGTTAAGCTAATGAGGAAGGAGAAGGAGGTAGTTGATATGGGAAGATTGGCAAGAAACAAGGACGAACTTGCCACTCGAAAATTAAAGGAGGTGGAAGAACAATTACGCCAATCAAATAATTTGCGCCAAGAATTGAATGATTCTCTTCGAAGAGAATGGGAGGTGAAGGCCCAATTGGAAATCAGTCGTCAAGTTCAGATGGAGATTGAGAAGCTGCAAAAGAAGTTTGATGAAGAAGTCAAAGCAAGAGTGGTGCTAGAATTGGAAAAGCGATCAACTACACCAGATTTACAGGCGGTACAAAAGGTCAACATGGAGCCAGAAGAAGTCCCACTGCCAAGGTCTGATTCATCTTCAGACAATTACCCATCATCGTCCTACGGCACCAGTGTAAGCAGTGACTTCACTTCATCCACTGACTTGACAGAGATGTCAGATTCTCCAGAGACTGCAGTAAACACAAAGAAGAACGCCAGGACACCATTTGGTCGCGCTCAAACCATGTTTGCTGGTACTCCAATGGATGTTGAAATGGGTGAGCCATCGCCTATATCCATCGCTTCTCTGTCACTATCGCCCCGCCGGAATGGAGCCACTAAAGCTCCCAATACTGGTCGCAACATATTCGCAGCTGCTGCTGAAACTCGTATGCAGCCAATTATGATGAACTCGGATGACTCTGATGATGATGACTTGCCACCGGTGCCCTCACCTACCAGACAAAAGTCCGCCAAAAATCCATTCAAATCCAATGGTTCACGTCCTGTTTTAGTTTCTCAAAAAACAGCGCCAATTCGCAAGGTTTCGCATTCCAACTTATTTACTTCTGCGAAAACTAATACAACGCCCAACGTAACAACATTATCGAGTGCTCCCGATCTACGTCCACAAAGTAGTAGTAACAAAGAAAGAGGTCCATCTCCTACTCGCCGACTTTCAAAAATACCGTCTTCGACAAACCTGCAAACTCATGACAACCCACCAGGTTCTCCAACTCGGAAAAATAGCTTGAAGAAGGCTGGAAATCAAGTTGATGATCTCAACAAAATCGCCACGAAGAACAACATGATCAAGGCTGGCAGTGGAGGACCTTTGGCACCAAAAGGACGAACACTGGTGGAGTTAGCCCAAGCAAGGGCTGGGGGGCGACCCATTGATGGCAACCGAAGCCCAGAACCAAAAGGACGAGCTTTTGCGCAACGTATGGCTGATAAAGTCGCCGCCAAAGACCAAGAAGTGGCGGTGTGGGATCCAGAAAGAGAGGAAATGCCAAGTCCATTTTTGTCGAGGACCAGACAGATGGCGATGAAGCGATTTCCGTGAGGAGCTAATTTATGATCAAGGTTACGGACGTAAGGTAGTAAGGCGATCAACCACCAAAGCCAAGATGGGGATAAGAGAATCAGGAAACTTGACAGGAAAAAAAAAGTACCATTCGGCATAAAGCATCTCCTTTCACTCGCATCCAATACACATAGCAAAAGGCTATTCATCTCTTTTTTCTTTTGTACATACCTGCATGGATTGGCTTGGGATTGGGGATTTGGATTCGAGCGTATACCTACGCTCTTCCCTATGAACGAACGGTTCTCTTCTATAGGCGTTGTCGGTGGAGGCCTCTGTTTTCTTGAATAAACCTCTCCAAAGAAGTAGCTTCGTTTACTCTCTATGGATGTTTTGTTTTATTGGAGTTGGAAATGCGATTCTGGAGTGTGCGGAGTTAGTGAGGAGTCTTCTATATCATTGAGGATTTGGAGATTGGTAGCATAGAGAAGGGGAACGAGTGCTTATGTGGTGTTCGGTTGTGTCCCTCCTTTTGACTGAATTGAAGCAGCCTACATTAGTCTAATGAAACTCATTCATTGTGTGTTTTCTGCTGCGATATCTGAATGTGCTTCGAGGTTCTTGGGGCGTCGTTTTGTTGCTTTGCTTGCTATCTATGATCAGCTCTTTCTTGTCTCAAGTGATCACCATGCATGTATAGATGACACTGAGTAATTGAGACTTTCTCAAATTGGAGTTACATGAGATTGCCCTTTTTGCTGTCTTTTTAACCAGCTTGAGGAGTTTCCATTGGAGAACAGGCATCTCATTTACAGCTGCTTCTGGCTACAACTCTAGTCCTCTTGAGCCCCTACACCATAGTATGTCAACCCTGTCTCTTCTTTTTACCTCTGTGGCTTCTGTTGAAGTTGGGGCAACGATAAAAGGAGAGTGTTAGTGTACCGTTCTCTGTTACCTAAATTTGTTTTATTATATAGTACTGTTTAAGAATCTATATGAAGAGAGTTGAATCACTAAACTCATTTGTGGACTAGTAAAGCTTGCAAAGCCCCCCTGTCAAGTTCTAGAGGTTGTACTTATAGTCTATAGTAATACCTAGTTTAATAAGATCTGCCCTCTTCGAACCGACTTAGTCACTACTTAGTCTACCCTATAAACACCTTTCCTTAGCCTCATTTCCTTTTCTATATCTTTATTTCCTTTGTCTATTACTGCTCTCTCTTATAACTATATATAGGAGCTTCCCCGGAAGTGGGGTCTCTCTTTAAACTGTCACTAGTAGATAGGCTTTCCTATTTGCGACCCCTGTAGCCTAGGGGGGATTTTCCCCTCTAGCGTCCTTTGTCCTGTCTAGGAATGATCTAGGAGCTAGCCTTTAGGTGTTAGTTTCCGCCGGACGTTAAATAGAAATAAATAAATATAGTAATACCTAGTAGTAATACCTAGGTTATTGCCCCTACTACTATATCCTTAGTACCTATACTTCGCCGTATTTAGCTCTAACATCTCCAAGAAGTAATCTAGTCTTTGTATTCTATAGTTATATGGTCATCCATTAGTGTCACAGTGAAATTGTACTTGCAGCTAAAGGTGAGTTCCTTGTTGCCTCCCTAGTAGTTTCACCCCACACTCCCTGAAAAAAATAACAGAAGGAATGAGTTCTGGTATTGTAAGTTCAATTTATGAAGTTTAGTGAACACCAAACAGATCTAAATTTGAATTGTTTGAATAATCTTAGGTTCAATTATGGTGTAGTATATGTAATGTTTGCTCACTATAGATGTCTCGTTTTGTTGGTTGTTGTTTTGTTATGGTTAAGCGAGTGCAGGATGCTATGGTTGGATCTGTCTAATAGTTTGGGTTTTCCTGACTACCTCTTAGTGACGTATGCTTCTTTAGTCCATCTTTCTTGGTATATGGATGCAACAATTTAAATACTTGGGTCTTGAGAAAGTGAGTAAATCACAAGGAGAAAATGTGCTACTGCAGGGCTCTCGCATATAGCCGTCAAAGTTGTGGTTGGATTACTTCAGACCCCAAGAGATATTTATACATTCTAGAAATGATACTGATTATATAACTGAATGATCAAAGTATAGATATGCCACAACACTTTACTTTGGTTGCTCTCTAGACATAAGTATATGCTACAACCCATACAAGTGGATGAAGAGCCAATAACTAGTAGGAGTTACTATAAAGACCTCTGTACTTAGCATGTTACAGTAGTCTAGTGATCTGTGGTGTAAAATTGACAAGGATCACAGTAGCACAAGAGGTGGGGGTACACGCTAACGCAACAGGACTTGGAATTGCTTTTTCCACTTGCCTAAATATCACAGACCCCCCACCCACTTCTGGTTTCTTCAACAACAGATTCTCACAACACACTTCAAACAGCAAAATATATTTTGCCTTACTACTCTCCTTTTTGGCATTTGCCAGCTTCGCCACTCCTCAAAGCTGGTCTATCTTTGACAGTTATAACCAGGGGTGGAGCTCCATCCATTGGGATGTCTGCATAGTTGGTGGTGGATCCAGCGGGATTCATGCTGCCGTATCACTCAAAGATTCCGGCAAGACTGTCGTAGTGGTAGAGCGCAATAATTACCTTGGGGGACACGCACATACCTACTTCAAATCGAATACGCCTGTGGATTTTGGCGTGGTTATTTTCCAGCCAATCCCAGAGGTAACCAGGTGGGTGTTTCTTTCTTGCTATCATTGTCTTGAGAGAGTTGTGACAGCTTTTCTAGTCACCCAACGATCGAAATGCTCTATATCATCACAGGAAATAGCTATGCTAACTTTGAGATCTCGTATAGCTATTTTTAAAGATTCAGCGTTCGGATGCTCAACCTGAGATCGCCAGAAGTAACACCAAATATTCCAGGGCATCCAGCAAACAAATCCCTTCCAGCTGTTCTTTACGCCACAAATTATAAATCGCGAGATCTCCGAGATGGGTCAAAAGTCAATCCTACTGCGTTTTCTGATACGGAAGTCAGCGCCGCTTTCGCCATGACCACGAACCTTTTAGCAAACTACAAGTACCTGCTTCATGGATACGATCTGCCTGATCCCGTCCCAGAAGACCTCTACCTTCCATATGGAGCGTTTGCCAAAAAATATCACCTTGAAGCTGCTTTCCCCAAGTTGTTCCACTGGGCTGGGGGATTGGGGGATGTGTTCCACCTTCCCGCAATTTACGTGCTCAAATACTTCAATGCGGAAGTCATCCTCTATGCCTTCAAGCTTGGCCACATAACACCAGCTTCGTATGTAACTTTTGCAAATTCCCCTTTTCCTAACTCTTAACCTTCCTCGCCAAAGGAAGCTTCATACACGATCGCTGCTGCTCTCAGCTCCTTATCTTTCAAGCAAGATATATGCTAACTTGCTATAGTGGTAGCACCCATGAACTCTACGCCAAAGCAGGAGATTTCATCGGCACAGACAATATCCTCCTTGATTCCAATGTGATAGCCACCAACCGAAAAGCCTCATCATCAACGGGAACCGCCGAACTCCTCGTCTCAACGAAAGACTCAGGCTTGAAGTTGCTCAACTGCAAGAAAATCCTTCTCACCATCCCCCCACCCTCACAAACCTTCGCAGCTGGGATCTAACCCCTGCAGAGCATTCAGTCTTCTCCCAATTCACAACCTCAAACGGTTACTGGACTGGCTTAGTCACAAACGTTGGTCTGAACCAAACAGTAGCAATTATTAACAATGCGGCACACACACCTGGAAACGTCCCGATTTTCCCAGCACTGTACGAACTTCAACCCGTCGGCGTTCTCGATGACGTGTGGTACATCAAATTTGGCGCCAACAATCCCACGATGACTACGGAGCAAGTAAAGTCATATGTGGAAAGCGAGATTGCAATCCTACAGAAGGCATATAACGCACCCATTACCAAACCAGAGTGGTTGGTTATGGATTCTCACACCCCTTTCCACTTGCAGGTCTCCTCTGAGGCGATCAAAAGTGGTTTCTACAATGATTTGCAGAAACTTCAAGGTGGTTTGGATGGGACTATGTTCTATAGTGGTGCAGCTTTTCATACCCAAGCCAGTTCGCTGTTATGGAGATTCAACAAGGAGGTTGTCCTTCCAATGATGATGAAGAGTTTCTGAGGGGCTGGGTTTGTCTGAGGCGAATTGGTGTTTGGGCTTTGCATTTGCCGTCTTCGAGGCTGTGGAGCACACCTTTTTGGCGAATAGAATGTACTTCTTCTCTACCATTAGTAACTCGAATAGTGCTAGTGGTATATAATAGGAGAAACACTTGAAGCAAGTAACTTGGTGTCATCATATAGTCCGTCAGTCATTTTCACTTAGGGCAATGAGCTCGGAGAGACATATAATTCAAATGTTCAATACAAGAATCCACAAACTGGGCCCCTCTTTCATCTTGCTAGCTTGTTTCGGCAGTATTCTAGTAAAAACCTTTTCTATAAAGAACTTTGAAAGTAGCTATCTTGGTTTTTCTAAAAAATCCATGCATTTCGATTGTGTAGGAGTATTAGGGTTCTAAATTACAGTAAAATCAAGAGCCAGTGAACAAACTAGAGCCATCAACCAGTAAAACAGCGCATTGAAAAAAAAAAGGAAAGCCACCACTAAGTCTCATTCAAGTTTCTTTTCTCCAGGATTCCTCCCGATATAGAGACAAGGCCATCCCAAGATTTTCTCGTTGGATTTTACCCCCTTGATCTCTATTTGGTCGTAGTCGTTTTGGAATTCAGTCCATGTATATTTAGGTCTAAGATTACAATTGTTAGTTCTCAACAACCCATAACGAATCGGAAGATGATTACTCACGCTCCTGTACCTGGTACTCTGTAGTAAGTGTCACCAATTTGATAAACCTTCTCTGATGGCGCCTTGAAGAAGGACTCTTTGATCTCACGAAAATCGAACAGAAACGCTGCTGGTCTAGTGATTTCCAGGACAAGTCGCCAAAGGTCGTACGGGGTTTGTAATGAGATGTAGAAAGTTTCCTGATCAAGATCAACCCATGATTTGTGATCTTTTGTATCTTCTACCACTTCTGCACCTCCTAGGCCTTTTTCTGCTAAAAGTGGGGCGCACAATTTGTCTATAGCATGGTAGGAGGGGTCCTGGAAGATGACTGGAATCTGCCTTGAGTTGCTCTCTGCAAAAATCTTTTGAAGATCTAATACAAATGCATGCTGGAACACCCACACGCTTTTCATGGGGTGAGAAGCGATCCCTCCGCCACCAAAGGCACTGATCTTCTTAACCCTTTTCATACCATTTTGTCCCGCTTTGTCTTTGATGTTTTCTATGAGTGTTTTGTATAGTTGTGTTTCTCGTTGTTTCGCAGCTTCTACCTTGAAACTCTCACATGCCTCTTTCGCGACCTGATCGTCTGTCTTTACCTTGCCTGGATTGTAGTGTTTCATTATGTCGTTGTAGTTGTCAATGGGATAGTTCCAAACATCGATAACGATCTTGCCTTCAGAATCTTTAGAATCATGCATGACTTGTTCCTCTACCATGCTTTTGAGAGTTAGTAGTTGTATGACCGAAAAACATTGGCTGAAATCAATGTTTACGTACCTTCTCACATCCCACGCGGTTTTCTCGCAGCTCTCAGGTATTGGCATATCCTTCTTACTCTTTATTTTTTTGAGAAGCATAGCACCCGCATCTCCTAATCCTAGTCCAGGAGGGCCGTACTTTGGGTCTAGTTGGAAGACCTGATTGACTCGTGCTATGATTTCCTTCTTTCTCTCTTCTGGCTTTATTCCATCTAACTCTATGGGGTTGAGTGCTTCGCGTCCCTGTGGCTTTTCTGGGGCTTTGGAGGGATCAACCGCGGAAGCTTCGCTTTTAGTCGTCATTTTGAAGCGGTGGTTCAGGATAAAGATTGTTTTGTTGAATGTTTGATAGAGATAAAAGTTTTAGAAGTGTGAGAATGTAAGTTGTTTTGATATGTTTCGGAAAGACTTTTACACAGAGGGAAAGGGGTCCTTTTATACTACCTTCTGATAATTAGTGATTCACAGCTATCAAAAATATGATATCATGTAATTTGCATCCTCCATGAACCACACCTTGAGAACAGGATTTTCACCAACATAATGACTAATTGTATTCTGATTTGAGAGTTTAGTATGTGAATGAGATCGGTTATTCATATCGTTCACACTTGCATGTGAATATTAAACAAAGAAACCCAAGTTTTGATTTCTGGTAGATGGGATCCTAACAAATCATTAGTATCTACAACTCAATACTAACATTCCAATCATTATATTAACGGCACTCAGTGTGAACGATAAAGCGATTGGTTATCAAGGATACTGCCAAGGTAATGGCCTCAAACATGTTAACGAGAGCCTCCAAATGAGTTCATTTTGCTATCTTGCTAACACTTGCTGCTTAAAAGTATAGTGTCAAAGAAGAACTTGCTCGCTATTCCTGTTCCTATTTCTCTCAATCTTCCCATTCACAGCTATTGGTATGGCGGAGTAATCCGCTTTGGCGTACTCCAAAGTATGTGAATCTAAGCTTACTGTACAGTAAGGCGAGACGGCCCTTCATGTACAGTGAATCCAACTGGCATGATTTCCCACCTGACCTAGATTTACCCACAGACTCTTGGTTTGATATAGCGAATGTAAGGAAAGGATCTCGAAACGCGTTAATGTTGGTGTTAAGCTAACTCACAATTTTCAAGAGGGGAAGGCTGTTATTTGACAGAGCTTCTGTCCAATGCTTTTTGAACTACCTAGCTTTTCTATAACAAGAAACCAACCAACTTCAGAGAAGGTTAGCACCAACCACCCTAGGGCTTCTGGCTATCCCTTTTTTGCAGGTTAGTAGACCCAATCTCCTATTTTCATCCACCTGGGTCATTCATTGGCTATACAATCTTTCCAGACTTAGTTGACTCAAACCAGATACTTTGATATTTGTATGGGTGAAAGAAGATCTCTTGATGTCCAAAGATAAGTATTTGTCTTAACAACCGTTTAGCGTCCATACCCTCTAGCAACAGTGTATATAAATGTGTTACACAACCTAATAGTTCAATACTCATATGCGAGTTTTAAACAAAGAATATATAGAGGCCAACGTGATTCCAGCAACCGTACAACCGACATGTTGTGATTCAAACTCCAACCAACTTACCAACACGAGGCAGAAGCGGCTGTGGACAATTTAACTCCAACTTGAAAGTTTCAAGGATAAATGAATGGGTGACACAACAAACCGCTCACTGATGAGAGAACCAAAGTGGGGTGCTTCCCTTTGTAATATTGATCAAGTCAATTCTAGCCATAGAAGGTGTGACAGAACACGTGATAAGAGATCAGATATTACTTCCAAGGCTCATTACGTGTATGAAGCCAATGAAAGTATTAGTCGCTTTCTAAATTTCTAAATGTGTTTAATTCAGTCAAAACCAGTCACTCAATAACCTCATACGCTGAAGTTGTAACCTACTATACAATGGAAGTTAACATGTCACATCACGTGGACTGAAGCGTTTGATGAACACAAAACCAAAGATTGCTCACAGAAATGCTGGCTTAAAAATAACTTGGTATTCAAGACTTCATGTTTAAGATTTCTTTAGGTTCCCAGGAATTATTATATGTGCAAGATGCAAGTTCTGTGAGAATGGAGTAAGAGAGGTGTTGGAACCTCACCCCTTGCGGTTCGTTTTTGAGGGCCAACAATCGTACCAACCTTAGACTATATATAGAGAGGCGGGAGTTTATGGGGGTTGTACTCTGGGGAGAGAAAGGTGGCGCCATCCATCCATGTCTATGTCAGACCTTGGGAACGATCGAAAGGGAAGAGGCTAGGCGAAAGGAATGGAGCACGATATCAATGTAATATCAGAGGTGCCTCCGATATATATCGTATAGAAAATATATTAATACAATATCGAATACTCAGTAATAATCGAAATAATATCAATTATTTGCACACGTGACTTAGACTAACTATAAGAGTACTTTAATCTAAGACCCATAGCTAATAACACTACAACTACTACTAGAAACTTTAAAGTGTAGCTACTGTTCGAGAACACACCTTGTTCTACTAATAACTTTAATTTATTTGAACATTTTAGGTTATTACTCTAAGTTTTAATGAGAATATAAAGTCGCGTTTTAAGTAGGTGACCTACCTATATCCTACCTAGGTAGATACTTTTCTTTTTTATGTATGATCGTACCTCGTAGTCGTCTATTCAAGGTCTAGTTTGATACTTATCGATATTGCCGATTCTCATCAAATAAATATCGCAATCGTGGGAATCAGAATCGATGACATAATCGCGATATTCCGATAAATATCGTACAGTATCGGCGCCCAGGTCTGTTCACATTCATTTGTGGCTTTCCTAGCCTTGCCACAACCGTCCCACGAACGCCACGAACGCCTCAGGACAGCCTCCCGGGTTCTGAACTTCATCTGATGATATGAAGTTAATGCGCATGCAAGGGGAACTTACAGTAAAGTAAGAAAACAATTCGTGTTTTGGTTTTGATATTCTAGGCAATGATCCCTTCAACCTTTCGCTTATTTCCGGTTGGCAGTGACAGCTCTGCGATGCTAAATCGTCATGAAGAAGAAAGTCTTTTGATAGATTTTTTTGGGATTCAGCGATCAACTCGGAAATCCCCAACTAGTCTCCGCGCCTGCCATAACTGGCGCACTTCAACGCCGCTGATTCGTCCGATGTTGTCTTACCATCTAATTTCCAGCTGATCGGGTGGTGGCAGGTGGATATTGCTTCCCCAGAATGTGATGCATACTATTGGCACCCCTAGCGTGAGGCTGGCTTTGGTTAGTGATGCGGCTTTTGCGTTGTCATTTTTGTGACTATTGTTTCCTCAAGACACTATTGAGCTTTCAGAATATATAAACTCGTTCGTTTTCTCGTTTTACCAAACCTCACTTTCAGTACTTTCCTTCATCTTTCCTTCTCACATATCACTGTCAAGCTCGAAATCATGAAGTTCACTCTCGCTTTTTCCGCCTTATTGGCAACGACGACTGCACTATCTGTCGTCTCTTCACGTTCCCTTACCGAGAGGGAAGAATCCGACTTGTCCTCCCGAAACCTGGTCAAAAAGACTTGCCCAAAAAATGGCAACCTTCCTGAGAAAAACTATCTCTCCCCAACCCTCATGGTCCCCATTTCCAAACGTCTTCCTGAAATCGCCTTCGGTTCAACCAACCGCCCTAAGATCACCCCAAATGACTTTTGCACTATCTTCAATCTCGAAATTCCAGGCTCAGCATTCGGAAAAGACTGCACTCTTGAATTTCTGTTCCCCGAATTCCCATCGCAAACATCGGATTTATATGTTTACAAAGGCCAGGGACATTTCACTTTTACGGGTTACGCTTTCGGCACTGGTGCTACACTTAAGACCACTTATAACAACCAACCTCCAGCTGGACCCAGTCCACCTCAGCCACCAGCTGTGTTGGCACCTGGAAATGCTTATGTTATTAATGTTGGACCTTGTGGGATTCCAGCGGGCCAGAAGAGCATGACTGTCAGTGGAGCATTGTGCAGTACCGACACAACCTTTATCTTCAAGCAAGACAGCTCGACTTGTCCTATTGGATTCTTTGTTGTTATTTCCTAAGCTAGTAACATGGGAGAGGGGGAGAGGGGGGAAGGGGGGGCTCATGCAAAAAGCCCTCGGACGCGTGGGGCAAAAGCATTCTGATATAGTTTGTTGAAAGTTTTATGTATTCGCTACAGGTTTATATATGGTATCATCAGCTTTCTTGTATTATTACTAGTCTGCTCATGCGTGGTATATCAGTATACCAATGAACGGTTGGAGTTGTATTTGTCTTTCACTTCCAAGAAGAATTACACATTTTCAATCGCGTAAAATCCACTGTCAATCTGCTCTCGGATTCCATCAATCTTCACACACGCACACTCTTTAGACCAGAAAAACAATCTAACCAATTCTCAAATTACTTCCAGTCCCAGGAATAATCCAATTGAAATCTCCCGTGATATCCGTACTTTGTCGACTCGTCAAGGTGACACATTCCCCATTTAAATCAGGACCCGAGCAGGCCAGAAGATTGAAGGCGGCATCTGTGTCGGAATTGTAAATGCAATTGGTGTTTGGGATGTTCATGCGTTGGTTTTGGGCAATGGAGTATTTGAAGCATGGTGCTGCGCAGCCGCCGGTATTGATGCTTGAGAATATTAGTGAGATGGAGTGTTGATTGCAAGGGATAAGGGAGGGAAGTTACTGGTAGTTGTTGCAGACTGTTACGGCTGAAGTGAAGGATAGAGTAGGAAAGAGAGTGAAGAGGTGGTGGAATTGCATATTGGACGAGAGGTGAAGTTTACGGTTGTTCTCGCCAAAGACTGCTTTTGGACTGGAGAAGTGAAGATAGTAATAAGCAATGGAGTTGAATGTGAAGAAACTGAAGTTTCAAGTAGAAATTCCCTCTCTTATAGCCATATCACCTCTACCGTTCATTTAAATAACCCCGCCTGATGGACCGGTCGTTCTCTCATTGAAAGCTTAGTGCTTACATGACGTACTGTAACGATCGAAAGCACACTCTCATATTCAAGATACACGGGTCTTACTTCCATTGTACAAGATGACGAGAAGCTCACATCACGCCTCGTGATTACAAAAAAAGAATCACGAGTATAGGAGGAAGGGTGCAGAAAGCCTCTCTGTGTGGACTACCAGTTTTTCGAAAGGTTAAAGCAATGAAGCATTAGAAAACGATCATGGCAAATGAGTTCCCCTAATATTAGATCCCGCAACTCCAATTATGTAGAGAAATAAAGTCTTCTATGCCATGTATCGAAGGAAGCACAGGCTAACAATGCTGCACAATAATCTGGTACTACAGCAAATACAAACAATACTTATTCAACAAACGTTTCGGTCAAGATATCATATCTCAGATAATGTGAGCAAAAGAAAGTGCAGCAAAACATCTGCAAGTAAGCTTTGTCGAGTGCTGCCTGGTTCCGCGATATCGATATGATCAAGCGCTCTAATCTGGAGAAGTACTGTAACCACCAATGAAGAAATTTTGAAGCCAAAAAGCTTTGCAGCACATACAGTCAAGCACTAGAGCATTAAACTCACACCTCACCCAAGTAAGTCCGACTTCTCTCAGCCTCTTCCTCGCACATCTCCTTCGGCACTTTGCGAAAGACATGCCCAACCCCACTCCAGTCAGCAATGCCACCCTTTCAAACAGAATTTAGTACCCAAAGTAACTCCCACAATCCTGCTTCTTCCGCATCGAACACTTATTTCCAGATAGGCAAGTATGAAGCAGTTCATACAGACTCCCCAAACAGAGGAGGCATACTGACCCATCTCGCCGAACGTCACTAGTATCGGCGGGAACACAATGAACTAAGCCTTTCATTTGCAATTTGGGATACGAGTTTTATTATCAATAGATACATTGCTCGTAAATTCGGATTAATAGGTTCTCGTAGCTTGTACGTTAGGAGACGACGTTGTGCTTGTAGTAATCCTGGCAAGCTAAACGAGGTTCTATTTCCTTTACACAACAACAAAGTACGAGTTGTTCTAAGAACATTCTATTGCATTTCAGTGTGGGATATTCCGACACGTACGATTCCTCTCAGAGCCGAGATAAAGCTTAAAAGGGAGCTAGGAAATTCTTGGGTAATAAATTGATACTTAACAGGGAAGAAGTCCTGGGTTAGGAGGTTATAAGTAAAGTTTCAATAGATCTAATAAGGATGTGTTTGGGGTAGCCTCTCTTTTTTACCACACGCATTCTTTAGTCGGTTTTACGAAGTAGGTATATAATAAGGTCCCAACCAAAAAGGCATTGGGCCGACACTACTCGAGTTACTCATGAGTTAATCAAGTACTTAGCGAGTTAAGTTAAATAGCGATTTTCACTACTTAAGTTAAGTTGAGTATGTGCTACTACTCAACTCAACTACTTGAATTCAATACGCTGCCTCGTATCACCAAGATAGTTGTGTGGAGGGTTTAGAATAATTGCTTGCGAAATTACGCTTGATTATATGAACCTAGGTATCTTAAGACAATTATTTTACGTGTACTAGAAGATTGGTGTAATACTATTTTATATAGTGTGTACGGAGTAATGACAAGGTAGGTAGGTATCTTACCTTGATTAGAGGAGGGTGTTCGAGAATTGATTCACGGAATAAAGTGGGGGGGGGTTCCTATTGGGTATATTGGATTTATTTATATTTCACTATTTCGCTTATTCTCCAATTTTCCACAATGCCTGCCGACGTATCTTACTTTCACCTTTCCACAGAAAAGCCCATAAAGGACAATAGCACATATCCCAATCCCTCTCCCGACCCCTACTACCAAAATTCCATAGAAAGTAGAAGCTCATCTCCAAATCCCCATCCCTATTCCCAACAACACCCCTAACCTAAAAAGCTCTCTTCCGCACCCCACCCTCCTCCCAAGCCGGCAGCAAATTAACCTTCCTCTTCTTCCTAGCCGCCTCCTCCTTCTTCTTCTCCGACGGCCCCTTACTCGCCTCCATCTCACGCAAGCGTTTCTCGGCCGCTTCTCTGGCCTCGACTCGCATCTTGGCATTCTGGCGTTGGCGCCATTCGAAACGTGCCTCCGCGAGTTCAGAACTGATCGGTCCGCCGTGGATAAGATTGGTCAAGTTTTGTGCGCGGGGATTGTTCATGGTGTTGTGATTGCGATTGAGGGAGCGGAGAGAGCCTTGGTGGTTGGGGTTGTATGGGCACGAGAGGGCGTGTGCTGAGTCGCCTATGCGCATGATGTTTCCCCAGTCGGCGAGACAGAGGAAGCACCAATCTTTGCCGCAACGACCTGGTTGTTGGTTAGATACTGTGGAAGCGAATGCAAGACCAAAAATGGGGAGGCTTTGAATGGGAAGGGGGTAGGAACTTACATGACAAATGATCACAGCCGTCAATCTTCGTGATGCCTTCTCCGCAACTGGGACAGATCTTGGATTCGTCGCTTGCGAGTAACTTTGCTGTAGCTTCAGCCTCTTCCAATCGCTGGATTGCGGTTGATGAGCGCTCAAATTCTGCGCAGGTTTGGTTCTCGTGCCATGGGATCTTATGGAGGGCGCAGATTGCGAAGGTGCATTCCTTGCATACCATTCGCGGATTGTCGGTGTCTGTGTGGACTTGACCTGAACTGCAGTGAGGGTTGAGACACATTGTAATAGATGGATTGGCCAGGAGCAGGAGATATTCATATCTAAATTCATGATTAGCGTGGTTTCTTCTGTCATTTTCCTGGATAAGCGGGGAGAACTTGGAATTACCGAGCATAAGATTCCTCCGAGCCATACTTCTTCACTTCTTCCTTTGAAAAGATCTCGGGGCACCAAACACAATTCAGTCGGTGCAAAGCTCCTTGTGATAGCGTACTCGCAATACTCTGTTTGACACATAAGAGACAGGAGCGATTATGGTGGTCATGTGCACAAGTTGAGGTGATTTTCTTAGGTGCAAAATCAGAGATAGGATAGTTGACGTAGCAAATTCCACATTCGAGCTCCTCTTCGCTTGTAGGAGTTGAGGAACCACTGGCTTCTGCCTCTCTCTCATCATCAGTGTCCTCGTCAACGCCTCCTCTGTGGACGCGACTACGTGTATCGACCACAGTGTTAGGTGTGGATGACTCAATCACTTCTCTCGTTTCAAATGGATCAATGGGATCATGGTCATCGCCATACGGAGGAATAAGCTCAGAGCTGGATTCGGAAGCTTCTTCGTTTCTGATAGTCGTCTCGGTACCGTTTGAGTTATTCTGAGTTGCTCCCTCAATGCGATGGCCCATGCCATGGAAGTTTCGTCCTTCGTTTTCGTCATTCGCGAAGGCGCCATGAGCTTGATTAAATGCCCGTTCATCATATTGCTGCCACTCCTCTCCTTCGTCGCCTTGTTCCGAGTCGTCCGCGTCTTCATCTTGGGAGCCATCCTGAAGGTCGCCATCTTCCTCTTCATCTACATCTGCGGGCTCAGACGGTTCAGCGGACTTAGGAACTGGAATAAATCTCTCTGGAGTTGGAAATAGACCGCCATTCTTGATCCAAGCTTCGATAGCCTGCGACTCTTCCTCGTCAAGGTCCTTCGCTAGATTGAAGAGTGCTAGGAATAAAGCTGCTCGACTTCCAGGAACGGGTGGTAGGTCGACCTGGCATGATCGGAGGATTTGCTGCATCTGAAGGGTATGGTGTTCGCTCATCGACAAACCGAAAACAGCAAGGCGTTGGCCATTGTTGGAGGCCATATTGAATATGCCTTACTTTGAGGTTGAGTATACAATCTTTTGACGGTACGGCGGGACGCTGGGTCGGTCGCAGTTAAAAGAGGTTGATGTCTAACAAAGTAGTTGATACTCCAAGACTTAATTGAGGTTGAGTTGCGTCGGTCACTCAGTCGGTATGGTGTCTTGTGTTGTCTACAAGGTAGAGAGGACCTAGCTTGTTCTGGTCAAAATATTTCACTGCAGCAAGACAGTTCAGACGCCAGATCGGAGCCACAGCAACAGACAAAATAAAGGTGAATTCACGCAGCCTCAGCCTGTTCACTCCTGCTAGAAATATGATATCACGTGGCAACGTGAAGCCATAAAAAGTGCAATCACCAGTTTCTCGTGTGAAGCTCCAACTGACGTATCAACAACCATGAACATCCCCTAGGCTGACGTGGTTGCCTAACGAAACTGCAATTTACTTGATTGGGTGCCTGAACAAGTGAAGAACGTGGAGAAAAATAAATAGATGGACATCAAAATTCAGAATGGAAATCTGAGTGTGGGCAATGGCCACTAAGCATATACTAATACATTTAGGATAGACGCGACGTTGTTACCGATCTTTGGGACTCGGTTGAGTCGAGGCCTCGATCGCCTCCAACCGTGACAGCGTAGCTTGATGCACATGTGAGAGGCTGGAATAAAGCCGCAGTGTGTAGGGGACGACGATATGGGCGTTGAAGATCGTGTTGTTGTGTCACACCGATGGGCTATATTGCGATCTGCCACAGTATCTGACATATATATGCAAAGTTGACATGCAGAGCTTGTGTGGATATGTAGCCAAGAAAATAATAGGCTAAGGGCAATACAGATGCGATGGAAACTTCGATCGAGTATCCTATGATTATCGTTCCATTGGTATTTTCTGGCTTCTTTCCAATGAATCGCCGAGTGTGTCCTCGTACTAGATGCGCTGCCATCTCGATAATGTTGATGCAAATCGTTTCCCACGATACGTGCAGATTGTAGCACAGACCCTCACAATCGGCCGCCCCCTTTTCTAGTACCTCGAGCCGGAATCAAATTTGGGTATTCAATACAAATGAAAGATACAATTGAAGCTCTCCGTCGGACTTCACAATTTTTTGGTCATGATGTATACTGGAAATATAAATGGATGCATTGAAATAAGGAATCCTTGCTGTTTTCCAGGGTCCGTCCCCCTTTTCTATGAGTCGGGTGATCTCGAGTTCCAATCGTTCCTATCGTTCAACACAAAATTAAAACCTTCATAGAGTGTTCTGATTTTCAAATTGGAAGGACCAAGGAGCAACTTTTTCCACTACTTGACCATTCAATGATTCATCACTCATTCTGTATCACGTGATTACTCTCAAATTGGTACCTACATATTGTATGACCATAATCCATGTTCCGCAACTAGCTTGATGAACCAACATCCGCCTACAGACATTTATTAATTATAATCAATGTTTGATCCTGTCAATCTCACATATCCACCACGTATACATTGAAAACCCAAGACAACTCAAGACAAACCACAATATATAACTATCATTGTATATCCAACTAAACATAAGACCTAACAATCAACTCATTAGATCTCCAATCAAACCCCCTTTTCATCTTCCCATGTCTCATTCTTATACACTTAAAGTCGGACAGTATAAAGGTATAAAGCACTTTGTATACTTCTAAGTCTCCTAATACCTCTAAGAACCGTACTCATCTACTTGTGTTATATAGAAATTGGTAGCTCGCTATAGTCGCTGGTTCAGATATCCTTCTATGAGCCTTCGTGGGTTACTAATTCTTTCCTTCGAATGACGTTATTAGTAATTCTTCGCAGAAGTTCGAGGGATTTGAGATAGGAGGATTAGTTGCTGAGACTTCTGATTTGTATTGAACCTACTTGTATTAAAGCTAAAACACTCTTAACGTAGTAAGAACTGCGCTTATATAGCGTGGAATAACATACTTAACACACGGATAAGGATTTGAGGTAGCCGTCCTGGTATAAAAGTAGCGCTTACCATATATCCTGATATCTTTTCTTTTATCCAGTTCTTGCTGACTAACATAAATACAAGAATAAAACCCTAACCAATAGACCCATCAATAAAGCCTTTTGGTGGCGATGCTCTCGACTATAGATCATTTTGCCTACCTAGTGCCCCCATTACCCCTATACTATCCACCAAGCAAGCCACAATTCACTCTACCACACCCTCCCAACAACCCACCAATTCCCCTACCAAAAAACCAAAAATCCCTAAAAAGAATTCAAAAACTGCAAAAAAAAATCCAACTCCCATCTAAAGAGCGCAGCGGACCTAAAACCAGGCATACTGGGTTTTAAATTATTAATTAGCTTATAAGTACTATATATTTTACAAGGCTAGTACAGTAACCTTTGGGCTTCGTTTTCCGGACCGCTAGGCCATTGCAGTTACCTAGGGTACCACCAACAGGTGTGTAATTGGTGGATTTGGTTGGGGGAGTGTTATCGAGGGTTTTAAGCGTGTGTGGTGGTGGTGTGGTGGTGTGGTGGGTTGTGAGCCAATTGCACCTTGGCTTTGACGTTTGTGAGGGGGGTAGCCCTAGAGGCTGAAGGGGAGTTATTTGTGCGGTAAGATTATGGGGCAGAGCGCTGGTTTGGACATGTTCGAGAACTAGGTTATATGGCTCTTCTGTGCCAGAGGTTGAGCATGAAGACGAGTTCTGAACTATGCTGGTCTTTCAGCTATATAGTTCTCTCCAACGTTCCAAGGTATCATTTTGTCATTATTGGTAGACGTACTGAAGTCTGAAAGTGTTTCAACGTATTCAAGGGTTGGTTTTATCATGGTGGGAGTCGAAAGTTTTCTACGGGTGAGTCTCATTACCAACGATCCATAATTAACGGTTATCTTGGGGAGGTTGAAAGACCTTATTAAGCTGAAAATATCCAGGAACGACCACGAGAAATAACAGGGAATTTATTGGGATGGATGGTTTGGTTCCACTGGGGCTCCTAGAAATGTCTGAGTCGGTCTCTTCCATCAATCAATCATCACTTTATTGTACAAATATATTCTATCTTGACTTTAAGCTGCCATGCATTGTCATATCGTTAGCTTGAGAATCGATGTCCTGGTAAAAAGAAGGATCGTGCATTCGTGATGTGCGAACCATTTTATATGCAGTATGAACTTTCCATGGGACTAAGGTGAGCTCTTTTGGGCCCATTACTGCTTGTACTGTATTTTGGAGAGCTTCTCTGAAAAGTTGGTAAGGTGTTAGACGTGGTTATGAAAACCTGATTATAATGTTCTCAATTAATAATAATTTATAGGTAGGTTTTCAAGGACAAGATGGAAAGCATTCTTAAGTCTTCTTAACTTTCTCTTTTTTGGACTTGTATGTTATTCATTTGATTGACCTGAAAGCTTAGGCTAAACTTATATCTTTGTAGAAGAATAACTATTCATGAGGTAAAGCTACATGTTTTTATCCTATATTCGAGGGACTTTTGGGGGTGTATAAGTATCGTCTTTTTTGTATGGAAATGCTTGATGGATATTATCACACTTTAATACTTTATCAAACAGAATTTTCGAAATTAATGAGATCGAATTCCATCTAAAACTGTTTTAATAAAAACAACTATTACAATACCCAAGAATCGAAAATTACACTAGACGTAGATAGAGCTCCAACGTCTTCAAAGCTACGGAGTCTCTTTTTTGGCACCCTGTGTATTTCAGGCTGCGAAACTAGATTTGCAAGTGCGGAAATACATACTGGAGCATATTCCAACCCTTTATTGCTCGAAAAGTGTTTTTGGGACTCAGTGAGGTGTGGAAAGCCAGTACTGGGAACCTGGTTCTTGATTACAATGGCCAGTTTCCATAAAGCGGTTGTATTCACAAACACAAACAAGCAAGGGTTTTGGCTATGGTTGACGTCACTTTTGCTCTGATACAAAAGAGTGCATCGTATTGTTTTATTATATACATTACATTGACAACGCGAGACATAGCAATGCTGAATGTAAAATTCCATGAAAGCCGGAGGAAACCTCCACCAATTACTTAGTAGATAGAAAGTCAGAACCAAGGTTACGGTAATAGCATAAAGTGTGCTTCGCAACAAGCTCTTCATGCGCACATAATACAAGTAGTGATGTCAGTTTGAAAAGGGTTAGAAGAGAGTTCAAGACGTCGAGTAATTAAAACAACACACTCCATTACGCAATCCGCCTGCAGACTCGGTATGCGCTTTCCAACCTACGAATCAGCACCAATGCAAAATCAAGCAGAACCACCAGAATAGCAATTCTTCGCTTCCATCTCATGCGCCCAGCAAATGTACGAAAATACCGAAAAAGGCATGTCAAGAGTTGTTCCCATGAAACGCACATCGCGACTCTCCTCATACAGTACTAAAGCTATCATCCGAACTCGTCGTCTTGTCTGCTACTGGTACTGTACTGTACTGTACTGTAGGGACAAATTTAGCTTTCCGAAGCGAACATGCCTCATCCCAACAGCCATACCG
The DNA here is from genome assembly GCA_900536445.1 of Hymenoscyphus occultus. NCBI lineage: Eukaryota > Fungi > Ascomycota > Leotiomycetes > Helotiales > Helotiaceae > Hymenoscyphus > Hymenoscyphus occultus. The sequence goes on along the minus strand of UNPT01000073.1, from coordinate 53,800 downwards.
GAAGCCGTTCCTGAAACTCTTCATCGCTCGCCACTCGCAACTCTATTGGGAAACTCAGAAAGAAGTCAAGAAAAAATTCCCGTGAATACCAAGCCAATTTTGGTTGACAAGTATCTCGAGATCTGGAGTAATGGACAGAGAAAGATGCTTTGTTGTAGCTTGAGGGCTGCATTGTTGTGTGTTTACGATGGTGATCATTCCCACGATACCAAGTACCAAGATAGGATGCGTCATGGAGAGTAACCTAGTCACTTGGGTCGATCTGATATTGTGATAGTCATTATCGTTACGTGAAAAACCACACAACAAAAGATCACCAATGACTTCCTGCCAAGAGTTATTGGCCTAAAGCAAATCGTCTGCTGCGTGTCACCATAAGAAACGTGATATCAAAATGACCCAAAAATTACAGTAGCACCTGAGGGACGTATGCCACACCTTTTGACTAAATGGTAAGAACCCCCGGCTCGGGTTACCTACTTCTTGCAACAGCCGAGAATCAGAATCACGCGTAAACGTAGGATGGAGAAGCAGCTTGTCCACCGTCATTGGAGCACAAATATCATGCCCACAAGTCCCAGTCCAGAAACGTCCCTGAAAATCCGTATCCACACCCACGCGCGCGGTATCCCAAAAAAGAGGACTGAAACATGAACATCAAGATCTCTGGAATTACAAGAAAAACCGGCGATCCTACATAACCTCGGGAGGAGCCTCGGGAGCGTCTCCCTTGAGCTCCCTCACCGAAGTTGAAGCCCGAGTTGTCATCATTATTGACAAGTTGGTTGGTTGGTCGGGGTGGAATCTGTGCATCCCATCATCCCACGCTCTCGTACAGAGGAAGAAAAGATTGACCGTTTGTGATGACGATGATTTACTCCGTCCGAAGGAGCATCATGGATGGGAGTCCGTCTTGATGAGATGAGAACTTGTCGTCAGACTCGCCACCAGTCATGGATCAGCCGTATCTCACCCATTGAGTTCAGCATGGAGTGTTTTGAAAATGCCTCATCTATTTTCCAGCCCCAAGAATAAACCATATTCTGTAGGAAGATCGCAAGAACGACAGAGCTCACAAAACGGCCCATCCGTTTGCTTGAGCAACGAAGAAAGGAATGAAAAAAGAAAAAGAAAAAGATAAACATTCTGGATTCAATAATTTGCTTCGTAAACGACAAAGTCCGATCACCTAGCGCTGATTTATCCGCCAACATGGAACGGGACAATCCCGTCCGATCGGTAAGTACTTGGACGGAAATTACCATGGAAGGAGTGGAGTTGGGTCGTTTGTCTGTCATGGAAAACGAAGGTCGGAATGGAAGCCGGTGGTGGTTCGCCCCCTGATCGCCTGAATCAGATGAACGTTCTTTTTTCGCATCCCGACGACTTTTTGGTTGGGAGCGGGCCTTGGTGGGCCGGGTCGGGAGTGGGCCGGGAGTGGGCCCGGGTGGGTTGAGGTGGATCCTTCTAGAAGGCCGCTAGAAGCAATCTGGAAGACTTCCTTCATTTCGGGGCACTTAAGTGGTGCGGGTGGAGCGGTTGCACGGCAGATTGTGATTGGAAAAAGGCATCCGAGCTTCGCCAGGGGAGAAGCAGACCAAAGTGACGGGACTTGATCGGCTGGCAAGGCTGGTGTCTTGACTTTGGAACGCTTTAATTGGAGTGGAAGCGGCCAGTTCCAGTTGAGATGCCAGCGGAAAGGCTTCACTTTCTTGTGATGGATGCTTGGTCCCGAGAACAGCGAAGGGGTTCAGCGGTGGAGTATGTGGAGGAGCTGGTGCGTGGATGGTGGATGCCGGTACTTGAAAAGCTGGGAGGGATTCTTGCATCTCGGACTCTTGGGGAGTTTGAGAAGATGCTAAAAGTCCAAGTGTCAGACGGAACAAGAAAGTCAAAGAAACATGGGACCTGAACATGACCAAATATGGAAATAGAGATACAATACCGTACAGGACGATACGGACTGGACGGAGTACAGACGAACTGGAACCTGGAACGCTACTGCGCTGTACGGTAGAAAAAAGCTTCCGGAGCACAAATCATCAGACACTGACCTTGGAGAGGGACCTGAATATGTACAACTCCACCATGCAAGATCACTCAATGGTTGACGACCTTCCATACTTTTTTCGTCCCTCCTATCAGGTGGTGATTCCATGGGGCGTTGCACAGCATTTGCATATCAAGTACTTCGTATCACCCAACCTTAGCTCTAGAACTACGGCATTGCTTCCACGGTGGTGCCAGATCCGATTGCTTCGGGGATAGGCAGTGCAACAATACTGCCCCATCAGCGTGCATTAGCTAAGAAGGAAGAGCTCTCCCAACTTCTCCAAGCTCAACGGGCGACCGTGCATGCCCAGAGAGCCATCATGCCTCAACCCGTTTCTGCTGTACGGCTCTTAGAATCGAGCTGGGATGAGGTGGAACAGAGTGGAAACACTTCTGGGTCAGCCGTTTACTGCCAACGAAAGGCCGCGCTTGGAAAGGAAACGTGCGTCGAATGTTGCCCAATTGCAACACGTTCAGCATATTCCATAGTGTTCCTCGAGCTGCAAAGAAGCTCCACCTGGTCGTTGACGCCTTCCAGATTTCTTCCATTGCCTTGCACCGGCAAGGATGTAACTCGGCCGGAGGCATTGAGGAGCTTCCACGCGAGTGTCAGGGACACCATTGGGAACAATTCATCGCATGGAAGCTTGGAAGGATGCACAGAAGCGTGTGCGTCTTCGGCTGATGGTGAACAATAGGAACACAACAGCCGATGAGGCGTCCCATGAAAATAGATGAGATGTCGTCAAGAATCCAATGGTCGGGTCGGCTAAGTGTGGGCTTCGGCGGCTAAGAGACTCGCCTATGTGTTATCTGATTGTTTTACTTCCATCAGAGCGGTTTTGTTAAGCCTTATTGGTGTTTGGTAAAAGCAATATGGTTTTATTTTGAGCATTCGCTTAGCCCAGTGTACGCGCCATTTCCGGTGGTTGTTGGGACATCGTAAAAAGCTTTTTTTTGTTTTTGCCTGAAGACGGCTTATTGCGAGACCAGCGTGGTAGTAAAACCCTGAAAGTGTCTTGTACCAGCAGAATATACGAAATTGCCTTCCTCACCCACGGATCTAGGGCTTGTTGTGTTCAATGAAGTGTAAGGAGCCGTCTCGACGATCCGCGGCTCATCCGCAAGGCCCAGGACGCAAAAATAACCCAACGAGCCCCGGAGAAACAAACGGAGAGGATTACCATCTCTGCCATAATCGACCTGTAGTAAAATCCATATTTATGGCTCTGTCTTTGCTTGAAACAATTCTCCTTTTGGTGTTGCTGAACAAAACATCCGGTCCTTTGATCATGAGCCACGGCAGCATGGCTCCTGCTATGATTATGGAAGAACTCCACCTTCCTCACCGTTCCTGACTCCTGACGGACAACTAGAGCATCAAAAACGAAGTTTAACTTCATTTTGGTGAAAGAGCAGAAAATTTCTTCCCCCGAGACCTCTCTGCACACATCCGCTGTCAGAATTCAAATCACTGAAGATCGGCGACTAGGCTGGGTTGTCGAGAGTTGCCGGAAACGCTAATGCCAGGTACGCTGCGGAGCCATGAACTCCTGCACAAAGAAGGCAAGGATCCCGTGGACGGGGAGACGGTGGTTCTCAGGCTTCAGGTCCCAGGCACCGGCTTTGTCGTCGCTGAAGCCGTGGCATGTTCAGTGAAGATTCAGATTCGAAAAAGTGCAACGCAACCAATGCCGACAACCAGACTTGAGAGCCGTATATGGGCAGGGTAGGAAGCCATTAAGACTGGGTTTGTACGAAGTATGGACAGCAAACGGAACGATGCTCAGAGGACGGTTGGTGAAATTATTCGGTTCTCTCAAGGGAGGACGTGCTTAAGTCCGGTGATTTAGGATGCCACAAGCTCGGGGCATCCTCGCTAACCCTATTTGTGTCAACCTCCCAGCCACCCGCACTTTCATTGCACCGGAGGCTCTCCTTCCTGCAGATGCAGGAGAACAAGGCAATTTGCAAACTCAACTCACATCAGCTCAGCTCAACCTTTGCCTCTCCCCTTGTTACAGAGTTACAGGACTCGTAGGGTTGGTTCGTCGCTTCTACGAATTACTTCTATTAAGGCCACCATGGAAAAAAGCATGTCGGCGCGTCAAACCGAACTTTCATTACCCCAAGGTCTTGAATCTGATACCGAGGTCAGCCAGCACCCATTCTGACTCGTCTTTTCAACAGTGCACCCAGATAGGGCATATCAAACAGCAGGTGAGGCGACAGCTTGCAAACCTGCGTACTCAATCCTTAGCATTGAAGAGATTTGCTCTCCACGAACGGTGTCTACCATTGAGTCTATGCTATCGATTTGTCTTGGACTGGTTGCCACGCTTGTAGCGTATGGCAAGTGTCAACTATGTGATGATGGCAGAGTGGCGTGTTGAGAATCTTGCCAAGATGATATGAAAGACGTTTGGTATTAGCTACTTTACGAGGACAGTTCTTTACGTGGTCCCGGCATCACAGATGTTACGACATCGGCCCAAAAAGATCCAAGACGTGGAGTGCACCAATGTGTGTGACTGAGAATGCGACTTGCTTTCTGTGTGACGCAGATTGGACCATCGTCGTATTTGCAGTTCTTTTTGGGTCCTCTACCGGTAGGCTTACTTTGTATATTTCAGCTTTCCATCTTTCAACACCATGTCTCGGGAGCGGGCTTGGATCCGAACCAATTTTCTCACTCAACGACAAATTTGATTTCAGTAAATGCCAAAATCGAAAGACATCAACCATGCGGTTGGATTATTGGCGATCGCGGAGCCGACTCGTCTTGATGAAACACGAGATCAATCGCCCAAAATGGCCCAGGCATGATTTCTGGAAGCAGTGGAGCCTTCCAGTACGGGCACAGGATTACGATGAACCCACGCCGTCTGCTTCTGTGGTTCCCTGTCCTGAACATGCCCTGGAAGACTGTTGGAAGCAACAGCTTCGATGGCTTTTTGTGCTTCCCAGCAATCCGTTTCTACCCCCGTCGCCCGATACCAGCTAAGCTGTATGCGGAAACAAGAGGAACCGTAATCCCTGACTTCCACGAGTGAGGGCACTTGTTGAATTCTTGGAGGCACAGGACATTGGCAAGAGAAAACGATGTGCATCGTTTGCAGCCGGCTTACGTTCCGGGACAGCTTCTATGCTTCCGGGCCATCTTCACTACTGTCGACCCTGGAGAGAAAGGCAACGAAGTTACATTATTGAGAGGCCCAGAAAATCATTTTATTAGCAAAAGGGGGTCTTGAGTTGTGGCTGACAAGTGTGGCACACCTCCACCCACGAGTCGAAAACTCGTTTGGAGGCAAGCAGACCCAATTTGTTGCTATTGATGTTGATATAACGTTTCTAAGAAAGTGTTTTCAAGAGTATGGCCTGCCGGTAGACCCGACATTTACTTTGTCTTTTGTCTTTTCGGACTTTTTTTTGTTTTACGGCTGCCAAAAGGGAAGGTTTATTTGGCGCAGATGGTCGGTGTTTCGGTTCTGACCATGCCCATCTCCCCATGAGTCGTTCCGTCGCAACGACGACCACAATGCGCAGCGCAAAAATACTTCGTGGGTGCTTGCGTGGAACTTCTAAAAGTCAATGGATCTGAGTAATCTTCTGCCCAAAACGAGAAGTTCATCTGCATCTCCATGCATCTGATGAGCTGATTATGCGGCGCTCACATGGCAATCTCTCTCCCAAGAGTCCTTTCAGGATGATCTTCCTGAGCATATTTCGTTCATCCCATTCGGTCGTGATTGCAGAATCCAATCCCGTCCAGCGCAGGCCCTGTTATTTCGTGACCTCCTGGACCGTATTCGAGTAGCTTTTCAAAGTCTAATGCCTCCGAGGATGCCACAATCTGGTTCGTACCTTTCGTACGGTACTTTGTCGTAGGTTGGCCTCTTGAACTAGCTAGTAGAAGTACTTCGTACTTCGTATATAGGGGCAAGCGAGGCCAAGGTTCGCCGTGGCATTGAAGCGAGACTCTTTTTAGTGGGCCCAAGTGTCAAGATCTGCCGTTATCTGTCCAAGCAAGGCTTGAGAGTGCAGGTGGTGATTTTGAATACCCCTCTGTGTCACTTTTCTTCTGCCGCCGCGCTCATTTCACCCCTTTTTGACCCCTTTCGGACAGAGTGCAGTATTTTGCAGCAAACACCTCAACTCTGGGGTGGATGGCATCACATAATCAGCTAGCACACACATGCGAAGTGTGTCTTTTCTGAGACGAATGTACATGAATTACATCGTCGTGCAGGAAGTCTCTGCCTCTGCCTCTGCCTCGTCCTTCCACCACCTGGCACCCTGGCTGGTATACAGGTTCGACTCGTCTACGAGTAATAAGTAAATTTACTTGGTGATAAGGGTGTCATTTCTAAAAGTGTTCCTCATCCACACCACCACAACACCCCACGACGAAGCAACTCAGCCTGAGCCACGGCTATTCTCAAGCGAAATCGGAATCTGAGTACATATTCCCTCGGTAAGAAGATGCAAATGGAACGAACGACGAGACCAGAGACCAGACGGGCCTGCAGCTAGCTCGTAATTGCGGTATACCGCAATGCAACAACAGTTTGTTGATCCACGCTCGGCCAGCACAGCACATCACCAGCACCAGCATCTTCTCTCATTTCTCATTTCGATTCTCAATTCTCCTTCCGTCTCCCCTAGTCTCCGCGCCGCGGCGCCAGCTCCTTAACCCTACCTCCACCCTGCCTTGCTCTCCCTTTCCTCTGGCCATCAACCATGGCCTACCCTGCTCTGCTCTGCCTTGCCCTGAATGTAAACCCCCCTCCCCCCGTCTCCGGGCCACCACCCACCGGCCCACACCCACTCCACCCAAGCAGGAGATCTGCTCCCTTGCCAGCGCCAGCAGCCCCATGAGTCCCTGGGCTCCAACTCCGTGGCATGGCATGGCGTGGCATGGCAAAGTGGCTCGAGGACAGGCACGCCCACGCCCATGCCCATGCCCTCGCCCTCGTTGCAGCTGTTATAAGACACCGGGAGCCCCCATCACAGCTACCATAATCTTTTGCTTTCAAAGTAATAATCCGGCTCGTCGCTCGCTGCTCTCCTGCCACTGCCACTGCCACTGCCACTGCTACTGCTACTACCATAAACACCATAGTCTCTCAATTGATCCCCGACGAGATCATCCTCCAGCTGCCTCCTCGCCGACTACACAGCTACCACCACGACTCCTTTGGGATACTCCGAAAACTATTACTCATTCGTGCTCACTCATACTCAGCTTGCACCGCACTATCTGCAACACCACCCACCCCTAGCTTCTGCAACTGCAACCCGACATCCAGGCCTCGCATCCTGCAACCACTTACCACACACTTCCCTACCACTCCCACGCCTTTACACTAAAATAATTGCTCTCTACGCCGTCCGAGACGGGCCTTTTTATATTATCCTCCGCCGTCGTCTTACCGGCAGCAGTTCACGCACACGCAGACGCAGCCTCCCTCGACCCCATCTAAATCGGTCGGCTACCGACACAAACGGTGCCTGCACTGCACGATCCTGCATTAACGTCCCAGCTTGCTCCCGCCTACCAGATTGCCTCGTCGCAGGGTCTGTTACGAAACGAGGAACATCAAAGCAACCTGGTCTCTTCTAGAAAAAGATTAATTACCACCGCCACTCCCTTCTCAGCCGGAAAACAGATAAAAGTGACAATCCTTCGACGATCGCTCAGTTCAGAGTGACTGCACCATCCACCGATCAACATCATCTCAACTGTGTTCGTACCGCACTCATAAACTTTTCAACGTTTCTCGGATCCCCTTTTTGCTCAGCACCGCAACCCTGCGCAGCTTAATCAAAGCACCGTGAGTCAGACCCACTCGCCTGCAATTGCCTGACATGTGTCAATTGGGTGTTCCTGGAATACCACCAGTGTCTTTGAGCGTGACTGACAAGACCTTTTCTCCAGACTCACAAACCGACATGATGATTTCCAGAGAAGTTCAATCTTTCAACATGGGCCGTGGCGCATACGACACTACGGATCTCCCAAAGCCTCCACCACCAAAGCCCCGATAATCGATCCGATTCTTGAAACCACCACGAAATATCGAGGTTCTCTGAGCCACACGACCAAGGTGAACGACCTTCAAAGCCTTTCCGTGCCCTGCTTGACGGTGTCTTCCATTGACCGAGGGATATGTCATCGGGCCTATTTTCTTCACATTTCATTCTACGGACCATTTTAAACTTCTTAAAGCTTTTCTCACGAAAACACACCTTCTAATACACCTATCAATGGAAACCTTGGCTTTTCAACATGTACATTATCCACCTCATACCTACGACTTGCGACGATTCTCATTCTTTCCATTGCCACCAACCTCCACATTCCCGCTCCGATCGACCCCCGACCATTGCCCGGCAATCTCAGCCATCTCAACACGGCAATCTCAACAAGAGTCCACAACGGCAATCTCGATACCGAAACAAGCCACCATTCCTCCCATATCAGCCTCCTGTCTCGAACCACAGCACAGACATCGTCTCAATGGCGCATCTCTCCATCTCCCTCAGAATCAAAAAAAGTCTTTTCGGTCTTGTCATGCGTGGTTACTCATCTCTTTGGCAACATAGACACATGCAAATGGAATACGGCGTTCACATCTAGAAGGAAAAATGGAATTGTAATTTTTATGTTTCTTGAAGAGCCCAATCTTTCCGCGGCGGCCCGCTTCTCTCATTTTACTGTTTGTATCATCATCTTCGGGGCTACACAAAAATGGGAACATCACTGTTTGTTATAATTGGGTTGGGAAAAAGAACTGTTTGCGCATATAGATCTCCTACTGTCATTTGTTTTTTTGTTTTGTCGTTTTTGTTGGGAAGAATAAGAATTGGGTATTACGTAGCCTCACGGCTCTTGGAATTTAGTTTTTTTTTCTGGCAGCCTTTGCTTTATTTGCTTTTTGCTTGCGCGCGATTTGCTTTCCCCTAAGAATTTGTATTCTATGTGTTTTGTGGGTATGGAGCCCATATGTTGAAGGTGTATCATTTACCTTCTTGCTTGTCTTTGTTGAAGGCTGGATCCTGATGTTTCGAGGAGACATGTTATACCCCAATCATAGACTTTGATTCGCTGGTCTTGTTGTACCAGAAAAGGAGAGAAGAGGGAGGGAGCTTCACAGATTTTTGTTTAATTGGAATGGGTCGGCTTTTTGGGAAGAAGAATCAAGAACTTTTAATTACTACCAATGTTATTACGCTTTCCCTTACTTTATTACTTCTTTCTTGTGTGACTTAATTTGATTTGCTTCTTGTGAAGGCGAGATGGAAAAGGGGGCTTTCGCAAGCACCATTCTATTTTTCTGTTTGACATTTTTCGTTTTTCTTGCTGAGATCTTTTTTGGGTGAGGTTGGATGCAAGGGTCGATTGACTCAGATATTTCTTGGTCGCATTTTTCCCTTCATTTTCCACCTTCCAGTTTTTGGGGACTGGGTGGCTTGCTTGGTCGGAGGCTTAAGAGCTTGGACGCGGTTGGGGAAGTTGGGCTTGCTTTTTCCACGGTCTTGGCCATGGGTTTGAGGACGCTCTCTCAATTGCTTGGACGAAAGGGGGAACATGCCATCAACTTCATGGGGGAGTGGGGAGGGGGAAGGCATAGGTTGTTTCGTTTGGTTTCCCCGGCATATCGTGATGTGTTCGTGTTTCGGCTTCTTTCCTTGGGTGGGTTTGCGTTCATCTTCACCTCTTTGCCTGGCCTTGCGGGGATCGATGGATGATGGTACCGTGGTACGGGGCAATGAATGATTCGCACTGGGCGTTTATTAGGGTTCGGAAGTGTTTTCCTCGACGGGTTGCGGTGGGTGGGAAAGTTCCGTAGATCGGATGATTGAGTAATGACCTACCCTCTACGTATTTGTCCATCGATAACTCCTACCGGTCGGTCTGTTCACCGTCCACCTCTGTAGAAAGATCCCAGAGAGAGAGAGAGTTAGAGTTCTGGCGCAACGTGTTTGAGATGTCCTGTAGCCATTTTTAAACTTCTGCATTTTGGGCCAATCTTTGCGATGGCTTTTTTTCGGGGCCACTGGTTTGTGACATTTAAGCTTCTTGTTTCTGGTTTTGGATGTTGGGGAGTGGGAGGGACTTTAACCTTAATCGGAGGGGAGGACATCGTGATCCACCCTGTGCCATCCACCCGACCTCGGGTGGGTTCTTTGCGCGATTAGCTTTGCCTGCGTGGAGGAATGATCGTGATGTGGATTTCGGTGGGATGTTGTCATGTTTTGTCTTTTTCTGGAACTTGAGACTTGACAGATCTAAAGTACGAAGATGAGAGAAGCTTGGTGTGTCTGGGGGTTTATTTTATTTTTGTTTTACGCCGCCAGGGACTGACTTACCGTAAAGTACGGAGCTTTCCTCATGCGACTGACTGTACTGGAGATCTATGAACTTTTCTGCCTCGCGCGAATCCTCCTGGATTTCTCTGCGGCTGAATGAATAGTCGCTAATGTGTTTTCTCCGTGAGCCCTGAGGCCTGGAAATGGGAAATTGTTCAACGAGTAACCTAGTCAGTAATCAGTAATTGAAGGATTCGAAAATCGAGGTCATCTCCTAGGGGCATTTGGGATGGGTGTGGTAACAATCCATTGATTGAGCAAGTTGGGGATCAATAATGTCATCCTATTAATGAAAAGATATGGACCCATCATGACCACCTAGCTGCAAGATAAAAAAGAACCCCCTCCATCACATCATCATTTCCTAAACTTATGGTGTGGCTACACGAAAACTCCAGGCACCCGTCTTCAAATAGAAATGGAATACAACATGAAAAAGTACGTACTGTACCTACCAATTCGTTGCAAGACCAAGGTCCCCCTTTTCCAGAATATGCATGGAATGTTCCACTACCGTACCCAGGAACGTCCAAAAGTCCGACCAAGTATCTGTCGTGCAACTTCAGATCCTGGTGGTCTAATCAAAGAAATGTTTACCCGGTGGTTGAAATAGGGGATAAGCGAAGCGGTGGTGTGTCGGAGATATGATATGGGATGGGGACGGAAATAGGTCTGGTGTGGGTATGGGTGTGGGTGAAGTTTGGCGTATGCAGGGCGATAAGGGGGTGGGTGGGTGTGAGAGATTTCATGATGGTGGTGGAGGTGTGGAGGGTGCCTGGGTGTGGAGGGTACGGGGTATTGAAAAGGGGGGTGGATGAGATAGGATGGGCTATTTCTGTTGGAGCTGGAAGTAGGGGGAGAAGAGAAGAATTTACTGAGGGGGCTCAGGGAATGTTAGCCGAAAAGTTCGGATAGAGCTTAGACTACCGAAGTTCTACCCGATACCCGGGCTCCGGTTGGCAGGAGTCGGAAGTTGAGGAGGTGAGGCCTAATCATAAAGTTGATTGCCCCTCCAAACAACAAACAACGCAGCTATCCCAAGCTCTTGTCAACGCTCACAACACTGGTCTACTATCAATCCAGATCACTCGCCTGTGAATCTGCAAACTACCTCATCCCCATCACCCTCTCCCAGCCGACCTTCCTTCAAACAAACACAAACCAACCCTCACCTCCCCCAGCTCCCAAGCTACCCCACCGCCAAAATGTCAATAATGCAACACCACTCCGATGCCTCGCTCCTCGAGAACTGGCGCACCATAAACATCGACGCCCTCGACCCCGAATCCTCCTCCAACTTCGACACCTCCACCCTACACCCAGCCTTTGCCCCCGTGGACGAGAACGAGATCCGAACACTGGGCCAACAAGTGCGGCAACTCCTGCGCGGCGGCGACGCCGAGGGCGCCCTTCGCGGAGCTCTGGAAGGAGCACCATATGGAGGGGATGAAGCGGTGAAGGATTTACATCTGCAAACTGTCACCGAGGTCTTGCAGGGCATCAAGGCGAGTGAGATGAGTCCTATGTTAAAACGGATTTTCACGAGTGAGGGCGGGGGCGAGGCTTTGGATGTTTTGATGAAGTATTTGTGAGTTTCTCTCTCTCTCACTTACTATCACCAGGATTATGGAAAACGGGGATTAATATGATGATAGGTATAAAGGCATGGCTTCTTCAACAACTCGATCCGTAACTTCCCCAACCAAACCATCTATGTTGTCTCCCCAAATGACTGGCGGGTTCTCTCAAATGGGTGGACGGCCGACTCCGAGAAATGAAAATGATGGTGCTGCCATGAGTGTATTGCTTTCCTGGCATGAGAAGGTCGTTGAAGTTGCTGGCTTAGGATGTGTGGGTAGATGCATGAGTGATTGGCGTAAGGTCTAAATGGGGTTCGAAGATCTGGTCCGTGGATTGGGGTTGGATGATGATCATGAAATTCACATCCCGCCTAAATCACAAAAGGTGAAGAATGCAGGCAAGCCATGAGGATATGTGGCTCGAGGCGTACCAATATTTAGCGTTGCAAAATATGAGAAGACCAAAATTCCCAAATGATTGAGTCAGACTGAATTATTTTGATCCCCCAGATCATATTGGTATGCTTACTTACCAAGCGGTTCTAATCTTGACAGGCAAAGCTATGGCAATCAAAGTTTCAATTAGGTATGCTATGAATCCAGATGAACTCCGTTTGAAAATGCTGCAGCAACTATGTTCGAGAAAATCATCTTCCACCATCCCATTTCGCATTCCCACATGCAACCAATAGACTGACTACAAGGAGCTCCAGAAGAGAATAGAAAAAGAGAGAAAAACCGCAATGAAATCAATACTACCTAGACTTCCCATCCACCCCGCTAATTGTCATTCCAAACCCTGTAGCTATGTTCTAGCACGCTCAGCTTGCACTCCAAGACCTTTTTACTATCCTCACTGGCCAAGGAAAGATAAAGAACCAACTGCTCGTTACCCAAGCTCATCACGTAACAAGGACATTACCAAACACATTGGACATTTCCCTCATAGTTGGGGGCTGAAATACTTCGGGTTGCGTAGATTGGCCAACCGCTAACCTCTGCTCCATAAGGTTGATCATGGTCGCAGGGACACTCTCATCCGTTGCTCGAATCGTGAGACGGATCATCTAATCATTATCAGTAAACGTGTTGGGCACAGATTGTATAAAGAGAGCATCATACCTGTTTTGCATAATTGGGTTCCAGCCTCAGCAAGCAGCCAAATTTTCGACCTCCACCAATGTGAAGAACACTGGCACCAACAAAATTCTTTTGGTTTTTATCAACCCCATCCAGAACTCCCCATCGGAATCCCTGAACGGTTTTCCGTATGAATGAATCGTTGAACTCGCGATTCGAACCCTTGATACCGAAAACCCGTTGTTCTTCTCGTGGCGCACCGCCGATTTGGTTCCATCGTTTGAAGAAGTCTTCGGCCGTCAACTCTGCCGCGTCCATAAATTTGTGGATCGTCACGGGAAGTTTTAAGGTGAGAGCCTGCAAAGCTCCAGCGAGGTAACTTATTCGGATAGTGGGCGATTTATCAAAGACGTTTTGAGCAGTGAACATGATCATCTGCTGACTTTGAGATCCCTGGCTGATTGTGCTCTCTGGTAAACCTTTAACTTCCCAAGTCAAATTCCCTTTCTCAGAAGCGTCGAGGTCCAGTGTTGTTGTGAAAGAGCTGACAGCAACTGGTGCTTTATTCGAGAAATATAAAATGACACATGCCATCTGTCCTCGATATTCTGATCGAACACCAACCTGGATCTGGCCATCTTCATAGAGAATCCCCTCACCCTTGAGAAGCAGTTTGTTGTATCCGATCTCCCAGTCAGGCGAAAGATGAGCAGTTGATGCCAAATTTGGTTGTTTGAGTGTCTTAGGCTCAGAAGGTCCAGCATCCATCATATCGAGACCCGCAAGGTCATTGGCAACCTTTGCATGTCCGTTTGTACCATTTGTCGCACCGTTGGCTACTCCATTCCCATTGGTGCTTAAAGTTCGATTCAATCCCGGGTTCTTGACCATATCCTTCTCATTGGCATTTGCATCTTTGCCACCAACAATCCATGTCCGTTTATCGCTGGTGTTTGCATGCTTTTGGTGGAGTCTAGACAACAATGCAGATTGTCTTTCCGGGAATGGGGGCATCTCATCACAAACTGTCCGAAGAAGGTCATCTGTAGGCAAGCTGGCGAGAGCAAGATATTCGCATGCTCTTTGTTGAAGTTCGGAATCCAAAGTGTGGCTGTATGCTTGGAAAACATACATGAGGCGGGGTTTGATCTCGGGAAACAAATTGACGAACTTAATGAACGATGAAAGAATAATAGCTCTTGTGCTTGAGGAACAACCTTGTAGTTTCCCTTGCAGTGCGAGAAACTGTTCTATCGGACTGCAACCCTTGTCTTCGGCGATTAGATGGCCAAACTCGCCTAATAAGTAACCCCCTATTTTCACCAATGTCTCGTGACAATGATCCGCTTTGACATACTGCAAAATATTCTGCGCTGCGTAGACTTGGAGTTGTTCGTTATTTGTCACAATTTGGATGACTCGATGCCATACTTCATCGCTCACATGATCTCCTGCCATCGCGATGAGACGAAGAGAGATATCGACATACCACTGAATATCGGTCGCATATTTCTCGGTTAAAATTGCAATTTTGAGTACCATCTCCTCTCGAATGGCAAAGTCAGCATTTTGCAAATAGTGAAGAAGTTCTCCCACAATAGGCTGCGCGTTGGTCGAATCGCACATGCTGTATAGGAGGTCAAGACCCTTCCGCCGCACACTGATATCTCTATCCTTCAGGGACCCAATAATGATTGACTGATGTTGTTTGATAGGATCAAGTGTTTCCGCTCGGGCTGCTAGATGTGTCATAGCCTCCAATCCTAAGTAGCGAACATTTGTTTCACGAGACTGTATAAATTTCCCCAATCTCGTTGATATCTGGCTCATCAACGCCTGTTCCGTGTCAAGATGAATGATGAGGTTAATCGCTTCGAAGAGGACTGCATTCTGAGCGTTATTTTGCTGGACATTTTTTGGCATCTCCAAGGCTAAATTCAATATTTTTTGCAACGATTCTCGAATCAAGTCTCGAACATGTGTATCCTCTGAAGTTGCTTTAGTCTCAGGAATACCATTAATCCTCGGGGAACGTACCTGATGGTGGGAAATATTGCAGTAGTCGGAGCATTTTCACTTGTATCCAAGGGCACGGCACCTTATAATATAGATAGTCAGGCGCAAACTCCCCGTCTACCAAGATTCGCTTCATCCGGGAAGCCGCCTTCACGTAACTACCCTTGTATTGTTCGGGGTTGTCCTGAGCAAGGGCCATGACCAAAGACGTGACAGATAGAGCAACACCCATATCTACATCGTCCATCAAAGCTATTATTCGTTCGGCCCACTGTGGTTGAACAATATCGGGGTGTTTTCTGTATAGCCGCAATAGCGTCAGGGCAGCCTTCTTCTTTACGAATGGTTTCGATGTCCTCGTAAAAAGTCAGTCTTAAGTTGTTCATCTACAAGTAGCATCCAACTTACGGGGATATTAGTAATCTGTGAACTTCGCCGCTTAACGCTTCTCCCATTTCCCTACTTCCAACATTGGCAATCGCGTGCAAGGCTAAACAATTGAACAGCTCATTATGATCCGTAAGATCTTTCCGTATGCTGTTTACTACGAGATGTAAGAGTTCGTGTGATTCGTGTAGGAAAAGGGTCATTGCCAGGTAGCCGATCTGTTTCTCGGAGTATTTGTTCGCGGAGATAAGGTTCACAGCCTCGAGATGGCCAAAGTCTACGTTCCACCCCAAAATGTATATGTACAAAAGCTTCCGTATGTTAGATGTAGTTCCAGTACAAGAGCGAGGGTTTTACCTTGCAGACATATTTCTTCTTGTGGTATCCACTGAGACTACCGTCTGCAATGACAGTCAGTAAGACAACCTTGCAAGCCCATCAAAAAATGCGCTTTTCGTGTATACCTTTGAATTTCTGTCTGGATTGTTTGTCAGCCTCGCTCTAATTCCTCGCATCGTCCGATGTATGTGTAACCGCATACCTTATATTTGCCAATTCCTTATTGATTCTCTTCTCCTCGAGTTCCCTTGCTCGTGCGTTTCGTAAATCCGCAATAAATTGTACCAATCCGCGCATATTCGAGTTGTTTCCCGAAGAACCCCGGCTCAAAAAGCTGGTGGCTGCTGAAGTTGCCATAGTTGTTTACTGAGATGGCGCTTCTAGGAAAATCTTAGAGGGACTAGGGAGAATAGATCAGGGAGATGTGCCCCTATGCAGACAGTTTCCTACGTCGGACTGGCAGTGGTAAACTCAAGTAAATCGGCGGGTCTCTTGTCTGAAAACTAGGCGTTTGTTGTTCTCAGTGGAGATGTTGCAGATCCGTTGAAGGGAAAGGCTTCTCAAATTAGCCCTGCTCGTGGACGTCCATCAGCTAAGAGGAGGCAAGCAGCCAGCGTGGTCGGTGTGGTCTGGGTCTGCGAGAGCGAGGTTGAGGGTATATTTGGGAGCTTGGCGTGGAGTGGCAGGAGGGAGATGTTGTGAGAGATCGGTCGTGATGTTGATCCCCCTCTCCCATGGTTGGTCAGTCTTGATTGATGCGATGCCACTGCTCCTCGCAAGCACTAGACAGGGGTTGGGTCGGGGTCTGTGAGCATCTGCACCCAAACAATGAACCTTCGTGAGAGGCTCCTGCTGAGCCTTGTCACGTCACCACAGCCTTCCCTCCCCAACTCTAAATCATACTCGAGTACCCGTACCGAGTACGCATATCCATACCTCATCATATATTTGTGGTGGGAGTTTAGATATGCAACACCACACTCCTCAACGCCCCCGTCTCTCAGCACAGCAATGAACTCAGCAATACTTCGCCCTTTTCTACCGCGAATTGTGGCCAGACAATCACCTTCATTTGCAATTTATAATGTTAGGGCTTACGCCACACAGAGTTTGAGTACAGGGAATCCAGCCTTCCAGGTATTCAACCGCAACACAAAGTACCAGCAACGAGAAAGAGCGGCAAACAATGTCGAACGAAGTCGGCAAGTGGATTACTTGAAAGATGAGGTGGCTATGCGACTGACAGAGCGATTATTGGTATTGATATAACCTCAATGGATGGCAGCTACACATATATAGCATTTATTGACTCCTCCCAGGACATCAATCGCCATTTTGACCATGTTCTTGATCTTGGTGCAAATGCATGTAGCATTGCTCGCGCTCTCACGTTGCCAAACCCAGATCCAGACCCTTCAAAGCCATCATCTCCTGCTCTTGCAACCCGAGTATCGCATCTCACTGCTGCGGATTCTTCTCGTTCAATGCTCTTTCGCGATGCCGATCTTCCTTTCAATCAGGAAATCAGCCTTACCCGCGAAGTGCTCGCTGACGAGGAAACACTTCCATATGAGGGCAACACATTTGATGCTGTTCTGAGCTCATTGAGCATGCATTGGATCAATGATTTGCCTTCGCTGTTGTCTCAAATCAACCATGTCTTGAAGCCTGATGCCCCATTCATTGCAGCAATGCTGGGAGGAGACTCTTTGTATGAATTGCGAACGTCACTGCAACTCTCAGATCAGGAGAGAAGAGGAGGCGTTTCTACACACGTCTCTCCTTTAGCCGATGTCAAGGATATGGGTGGTTTACTGCAAAAGGCTGGGTTCAAAATGTTGACTGTGGATGTTGATGATATCATTGTCGATTATCCGGATTCTTTCGCGTTGATGCAGGACCTTCAAGCCATGGGAGAGAGCAATGCGGTACTGGGACGAGAGCCTGGTCCTATTCAGAGGGACGTTTTACTTGCCAACGAGGGAATCTATAGGGAATTGCATGGAAATGAAGATGGCTCTTTACCGGCCACTTTCCGATTAATTTATATGATCGGCTGGAAGGATGCACCGAACCAAGCCCAACCACTCCCGAGGGGTAGTGGGCAGGTTAACATCACAGATATCCTTGGTGGTGGAACTTTCCGGTGAATGCCTGTAATCATAATGTATAAATCTGTAAAAAGCTTTACCTAATGTTGCCACTGGGCGATGAGGACCTTTTCGTTTTATGGCTTTAGTGATTCAGTGAAGGTTTCTTCATATATCCGCATCATCTTCATAGATGAACCATTGAAAAAAGAATTTCCTGTATCTGGATCGCAAGTCTTCATTAAATTTACGCCCCCAATGCATTTTTATATGTGCGACTCGCACGATAGGAATACCTAACTCGTTGCGAAAAGACGGAGAAGAAAGTGGTTTGGTTAAGCCAAACCCTGTTGATGAGCTTTTCCTACGCATCATCTCATGTTACACACGGAGAATTCCAGGCTCGAGAAATCTTTCTCATCGTTTGACGCGTTCACAGCCCATACTTCAAAAGGCGAGTGGTCAAAAATCTAGCTTTCTTGGATATTTGTTTACTAACACAAAAACTGATAGTGTGTTCTTAGGATAAGCTTAAGCGACTTCCATATCGTCACTGGCATTGCGATTTTGGTCAGCGGATATGGCCATTTAAAATGCGGCCTCTCCGCCTATCACTGGCAGATAACAATCTACATATCGTGGTTCTCGCACACTACGCACCTCTGTGCGTTGACCTTTTTGCGAAATCATCTTTACAACCACCCCCAGGAGCGTATCTGGAGACTGGTGGTCATGTT
This sequence comes from Hymenoscyphus occultus, assembly GCA_900536445.1. Taxonomy (NCBI): domain Eukaryota; kingdom Fungi; phylum Ascomycota; class Leotiomycetes; order Helotiales; family Helotiaceae; genus Hymenoscyphus; species Hymenoscyphus occultus. The sequence continues at coordinate 35,146 of UNPT01000073.1, read as the reverse complement.
CGTTGTGCTATGTATGTTGATCGTCGGTATTGTGCCAATGACTGGATTCGAGAACCGTGACGGGCCACAGCTGTCTAATCAAGTCCGCTACAGCGAGAATGCAATATACTTCTTTCCAAATGCGCGGGTGTCAGATACGACTACTTCTATGGTACTTTCAATCACGGTGCTTATTTTCAGCTCCATCACCCGGGTTGTGAAGTTACTCAAGAATCTTTCCAATTCGATCGCTGGCCGCCTACGAGGAGGGCTTGAGAAGTATTATCGGCAAAGGTTGCGAAGCATGCACAATCATGAAAACGAAGACATCGGTGTTTCAAGATTAGTTAGCTTCTTGCTATACAAGCCTGGCATCGCTATCTTTTCGATCGTGTCTTTAGTCCTCAACTTTTGGACCTCGATGCTTTCAGAAGTGGGTGTTTATAATATTACCGATGAAGGAAATTGACTGATGTTTCTAGATTTATTGGCTCCTTGTTTCGATTATATAGGGAATAGATCGACTTCTTGCCCTACGAGCGATTTTCCCGGCGGTGAACCATGCGGAAAATAGCTGGAGTTTTGGTCAGATCTTACGATGCGTATTGCTTCTGAGTCCACTGATGATACTTTTCGAATGTATATATCCCGTGTTATAAGTTCGGCCCTATTACTAAACAGTAACCCCACAACTCGCTTAATACCACCTCCTCTTATGAAACCCGAGAAACTATTTCGTCTCGAGAAAACCTAGATGTATATCTCATATATAGATACAGTAAGTAAAGAACCACTCAATTTGAGAAAAGAAAGAAAACACATCTCTACATAACTACGAGACCCACCCATCATACTGTAATCATAGGTACACACTCACAGCCAGCCCACCCACCAGCCAGCAGACCGCCAACCACAACCTCACAATCTAGGTAAACCCAAACATCAAGAACATGGTAGGAAAAAAAGTCCGAATAAATAGAAAATCAACTTTTAGTAGAGAAGTATTCCCACCGAATACGGAGTATCATATCCTCAATCACCACCTAACCACCTATCCACCCACCCATACTTCCAGCTCCAGCCAGCTCCCACCCCGCACCCGCACCCCCGAATAAACGCCATGCTAAATAAAACACACCTAAAGCCATAAGAGCGTCGAAAGGAACCCCAATACCGTCATCATAATCATCACTAAAAAGAAGAAGAAGAAGAAGAAGAAGAAGATAACAATATACCTCCCAATCCTAATCACCTCCACCCCCCTGGAACCTCATCCCCAGCACCCAACTCCCCTCAAACTCCACCCCCCTCCTCACCCTCGTCCCCGCTTTCCTCCAAACCGCCGCCCCAAGACCAACATCCGCGACAAAAAGCTGCCACTCCTTCCCCATCCCAACCCCATCCTCATCCGAAACACCCTCCCCAAGCACCATGGCCTCTAAAAGTCCCTTCTTCGGCGCTCCCATCGCAACAACATACCTCGCATGGATATATAATTTCCGGCCGTCGATGATGCTAACTTTGCCACTCGTGGGATCGATACCAGTAGGGATATCGATGGCCAAAACCGGAGCTTTGCTTCGATTGGCCCACTCAATGAGTTCATATGCTGTTGCTTGATCACCTGTTCTCAGCTCTTCAAACGAAATTGTCAGGCCGAGTAGACCATCGATGATGAGTTCGATGGGGGAAGTCAAGGTCTTTACATATTCCAAAAGCTCAGATTTCATGATGACTTTCCCGCCAAAGCCACGGAAGACTTTGATCTGGCGCCGTACCCCAGCCAAGAGTTCCTGTTCTCGTTCTAGCCCGAGAACGCAAACGATAACATTCAAGCCATGATTTCGGAGATGTCTTCCTGAAGCGAGGGCTCGGAGCCCGCTCTTGTTGTTTCCAGCAAATACGATGACATTAGGGATGGTGCTAGCCTTGCCCTTGGTAAGACCACCGCCACTAGCATTTGAGGCAGATAGCGCAACCTCAGCTATGCCGCGGCCGGCATTTTCGCCCATCATGTCTTCTGAAAGGCCTAATTCATGATCTGCAATGTTTTCGAGGTTAAGCATTTGCAGTGCTGAAATTGGTTCACAACGACGATCGGATGGTACTAAGTAGAATGTGGGCTTATTTGGGGCCTGAGGTGCCTGCTGGACGAGTTAGACTACGATGTAGAACTTTGTACCAATTGACTTACTGAGTGGGTGCGGGGAGCCGCAGCAGCGATAATTGAGCTTCCTTTACGGGAAACTGGTTTCCGGTTGAGGCTCAGCTTGCTTTCTGCCCTCCCAGCTCGCCTTGAATTTCTACCACTTCCACTTCCTCTCTGAGATGCCCTTTCTTCTCTGTCGCTCTCCCCAGCTTCACTCTTCCAGATATCGGATTTTGTTCTTATGACGCTGCTGGGTATTTCTAGGACGTTCTCAGTGTAATGAAGGTTCTTTCCACCAGCCGTTCCAGGTTTAGTTTTCGGCAGTCTATTATGGGCCACCAATCGATCCTCATCAGCCACGCTATCCTCGGCTTGGATTTGATTGAAGACAGTATGTTTGTCGAATTTGGCAAGACTACCTGCGAAGTCGAAATCTCCCATATCTTGAACATCCGTTGCATCTTCGGTCGCCCACCCATTCTCATCCCCTAACGGATGTCCTCGCCCTCGCTGTTTTTGGCGCTTCAAAGTTGAGAAGGGCTGAAACGAAGGGTTTGGTTCTAACAAGGGTGTTTGTCTCCAGCCTTTCGACTTCGTGGTGTCTTTGGCCGGTATGACATCTGGCTCTTTGAAATCTTGGTGTTTTGCCTGGCCTTTCCTTCTTCGTGTTCTTCTTCCAGGCTTTGGTGGAGGCTGTCCCGAAACCTCTCCATCCGCAGCAAGCTCCTCTAGGATATTTGCTTCAATGCCGACATCTGCTTTTAGACTTATATTTTGCATAGGTTCAACCAGGTTCACACTAGGTGTGGGTGTAATTTGAGTGAGCGTCTTGTCATCCGTGGCTCTTGCGGTTTGTGTTGACGCCGTCTTCTCCATCGCACTCCCATTCCACCGCCCAGGAAGACTCGTCCGTGAAACAGGTACCGGCCGCTTTCCCATACTCAATATCGCAGGATCCTCGAATGTCTTGGACTTTGCCAGTATCGGTAGAGTCGGTACAGGCGCGGGCACAGGTATAGCGGCCGGAGGAGGAGGGGGAGGGGCAGAATTCTCATCGATGGCTTCCACCAATTCCACAATTTCCGCCGCGTTAATCGTGAATTCGGCGACATATTTGCCATTGCTGGGGCAGGTAACTGGAAATTTTCCATGTCAGCAACCTTCGGTGGTCACCACTCCCATCTGAAGTGGAGGGGACAGTTTTGGCAAAACCATACCATCACGCAAGGTCAAGCTCTTGCCAGGATCAATACCACTGACCACACCCCTCAGCTGCGCCCCTGGCGGAACGCTGAGCGTAACCAACATAGTGAGCCCAATAAATGAAGCCATGGCGGGGTTGTTGGTGTGGTTTGTTGCACAGCTTTACGTCGTCCGTAGTCTGAATATTTTTATGCGATAGCTTCGTCGTAGTCTAGTGCTATCAAGAACGGGAACGCGCATGGACACAGGCGGGGGGAAGTCGCGTTGTAGACAGACCTCCGCAAAGTCCTGCTTCGTCTTCACTTTTGTGAGGGGATTTGTAGAAAGTTGGTATGGGGAGTGGGGGTAGATATAGGGGGTAGGGGTAAGATGAGTTGAGGTTCACTGTGGAAGGATCAAACAATATTTTACTTTTTTTGGTGATGCTACAGTACACCTGCACCTGCATTCGCCAGCGGAAGAAAACCCCGCTTCCCTTGCTTATCGTCATGCATGAGCTTCTTCTGCAGGATGGTACCTATGTAGCAAACCAAGCCTCTTGATTTAGGATTGATATGGTATGGTATGGTATGGTATGGCATTAATTTAGGAATGATATCAACGTCTGAAGACAAACAATGCTTCATAATGCACGCAATTCTTCAAGCTCCATACTCTTCACGGAGCTGTGTACAGGTACACCAATTGGTATTTTATTACATGTGACCCCCCCTGTATTCTCAGCTTCCATTCCACCCTTTCTAGGCCCCCAACTCAGATAATCTGAACATTAACTTTCTAAGCTCTTTAGCAAATTCTACCTATTGCTGATCATAATCATATCGCTTGCATAGGTATTGTATCCGCACACCTCCAGCCAATATTCGCCTAGCAAAATAAACCCACAAGCCCAGCAACGCCATGCAAATGCTTGAATGTACCCTCTGCAATATAAATACAATGCCCCATACATTCCCAAGTATCCACTTAACCGTAAGCAGCCATGAGCTCCTCGTCGTCTGCATATTGACCCACCTTCCCTTTCGCTCCTTTCTGGAAAGGGGGGACTGTCGTAGAAACAGACTTTGGGTAAGCTACGGTTGGATGCTGCATGGCTTTGTTGACACTGTACAGACTGTCATAGAATTGAGCCACTCGAGGATGCGCCATGACCTTGGATTTGTCGAAGTTATGAACCTCGAGGCCTTCTTGACTAACGGCTCGACTGAGTGCCACATATGCTTGCCCCTTCTCGAAAATTTTCTTGAGGTCAATCTTGACACGTTCCAAGGTCTGACCTTGAGCTTTATGAATCGACAGAGCCCATGCGAGAATAAGTGGAAGTTGGGTACGTTGTGCTTGAACCTCGCCGTTGGGTAACTCGATTTTCCAGTCCTCTGGCATTACCAACAGATCTCTGACTGTACCATCGGCAACAGCAAAACGAACGAGGGGAAATTCTTTGCCAGTATTGGGGTTAGGGTCTTTGTTATTCGAGAATCTCGCGGTGATGGTTTTTTGGTTTCGGCCTTCATCGGCGAGAGCATCCATACCCCCCTCTTCCAGGATCTCGGGATTTTTGTCATATATCTCGAATGTGACCTCGCTCATAAAAGCAATCACTTTTCCTAGAGATCCATTCACTAATCCGTCGTCCATATTCTTAATCAACATCACCTGGGCACCCTTCTTCAACTCCATGGTCTTAGGAGCCATCATATTGGAAAGAAGCCTTTCACGCATGGCCATATCGGTGATTGTTCCACCATCGACAGCGTCATACCTGTAGCTCTTTCCCACCAGGGAGCGCATCCTGGATGCATTAGAATTCTCGACTTCGTTTCTTGTTGGAAAACTACAGCACAGATTAGCGGGGGATTGTTACAAGGCCTAAATGTGCCTACAGTTCAGTTGCTTCCAAGGAATCCTCGAAAGCGGGTTTTCGATTCAACTTCTTAAAGGCTTTCACTGTCTCTTCAGATATCTTACCCAACCGCATCTCGTTTAGCATGTTAGCGAAGACTAGCATCGATTAGTTAGAACATCAGTCTTGAGATCAGAAAAAGTTCGTACCTGGATCTTTCTGACGGAAAACCTCGGTCAATCCAATAGTGTGGTGGATCGCAGTTGACCAGGTCCCAGCATCGAAAGCAAATTTCACACCTCTAGCTTTGTTATCGTACTCGGGGACAGGAGGAAGTTGGAAGAAATCGCCAGTTATGACAAGTTGGATGCCTCCAAAAGGTCGGCCATTATTGCGGATAGATCTTGCAATTGCCTCCAATTTGTCAAACAAATCCCCGTCTACCATAGAAATCTCATCAATGATAAGAATTTTAGTCTTCAACCATCGATTCTTGGCTTTCGCGTTTCTCTTGATCTTCTTCACGAGAGCTGGAACATCCTCCTTGCCAAGTCCGATGCCACCGAAACTGTGCAAAGTTACACCGCCGATATTGCATGCAGCCAAACCCGTGGAGGCAGTCACAGCGACACGATCTGGTTCTCGGATATATTTCTTGCGCAGTTCTGCGATGACTGCCCTCATCAGAACCGATTTTCCTGTTCCGGCTGAACCAGTAAAGAACACACTTTTCGACTGATTGACAACCAGATCTTTAACTCTCTCCTGTTCGGTACTCAAACTAATGGGAGTTATTTTGACATTTGAACGCGCATGGTCACCCATTGCTTGTGCCGCCGACTGATCGAGCTTTCTTGTGGCTTTCTGTTTATCTTTGAGTTTCTGCTTCTGATCACGGATGGCGCTCCCGGTAGTGGTCCAAGGCATTTGCTTCTCCTTAGGAGTATGTCCCCATTTACCCATTTTGGTTGGAGGTGACGATGTCAAGTCTATCATGCCATCTTCCTCCATCCTGGCAGCAACCTCATCCTGTTCTGATTTCTTTTGGAGCCATGGTAGGGCTCGGCGTTTCGCAGGCCTGGTATTGGCATCGGGTTCATTGGTTGTCTTCGGCACGCTTGGGGGGGCTGTCGCGGCAGGCCTTTTCCTAGGAGGCGGCAGTTTATGCGATGGGGATGAAGATTCCCAGGTGACTGCGCTACTAGGTGGTTGATAACTCTGAGAAATAGCTGAACGTGGGGCTTCTGGTAGGTTACAAGGGGAAGGTGATTTTGGCATTGGATTTTGTGAGAGAGGCTTAGGCGGAGCAGCCATGGGCATTGCAGTAGGCATCTCGAAATCCATGTCCAAGTCAATATCATCATCGAAATCATTCTCATCAAAATGAACCGGGATCTGATTCTGGACAGGCTGTTTCGCAGGCTTTGAGATATCCTGTGAGAACGTTGCGGAGCTTTGGCTGTCTTGAAAAGAGTCTGACTTGTTGAATAATGTGCTGGCGCCCATCGTTGAACCAGTGCTCTCTGACTTTTGCCTCATTGGCGGTCTGCTATTTGGTGATCTCGCACGAAAGGGTTTGGCAGCATTGGTGGTACTCGGGTTGATGGTGTTCTTGTATCCCGTATAACCACCAATTGACTGGGTCGACTGCCTGGCTGTCTTGAATTGCTCCTGGATGTTGCCATCGTGAGCGGGACTGCTGGAGGGAAACAGTTGCTTCTCGAGAGTCGACTTGGGTGGAGGGGCGTTGGCACCAGCGTCCTTCACGGCACGGCCTAACATTGCGTCTGCGATGGAGGAGTATGGGCGTCGTGCATCGAGAGGTGTGATGACGGATCGAGGAGTTCTGACAATGCTCCCCCTACATGCACTCGCAATAGTAATACCGCCTCTCAAGGCAATCAATGCTCGAGCACGAGTAGCCGCCGCCGGAGAGAAGGCTGGTACTCGGGCCAGGCCAGTCGGCATACAATCGGTGGGGGAGAATGGCAGTGGGAGTGGTTGTCGAGTAAACAGTAAACAAGACTGAGGAGGGAAGGAACGTGAGGTATTCTGCTTTCGTGTCCGTGTGGGGTGGAGGAAGTCGCGACTGGGTGAAGGGGACGCGACGCGGTATGAGACTGAGTAATTTTTCCAGCTCTAATTAATCTTAGTCAGCATTTGCCAAGCCAATCCAAGCCAATGGAAGCCTCTATTTTGACCTCTCCTGAACTATTGTCTCCTGGTGGCTTCGTATGAATCTCAAAGGTGCCTTCCCACATCACGCTAGCAAGCGCTAGTTGCATCTATGGCTTTCAGACTGTTCGACTCATTGTTGTCTGAGTCTTGCTGATTTATGTAGCAACAATTTTACTCTCTTGTAACTACTGTACCATCGATATTTACCACTCTCATACGAGACCTGAACATCTCAAGGAGTACGTCGAATGGCTACTACGTCTCTTCATTTCCTGATGGCGAAGCAGGTGACTCACAAGTATTGTACAAGGATTTTCAGAAAGAATAAAAGCTCTGAGCTCTCCCTTCCTCTGAACGCTCTTGTATGATACTAGCAACCTGTTCCTGAAGGGAACACACAAGCAATGGGCGTGGATAGGCCGAAGAATAAATATGTTGCATTGATTTAGTAAGAGTGCTAATATATTATCTTGCCACGATAACCCTTGCGGTTATGGTCCCTATGAGCGGTTAGAATATAATATGCTAATGATATCCTAGAAAGAACAGCGCGGCGCTTTTCTCTCATCCAAACCCTAGATGCCATAAAATCATCCAAAGCCAAACGAACTCAACCGGAAACATGGAGTAATTCAGAGATCCACGCTTTCTGCTTCAGTCTCTCCATCGGTGTTGCTCATGTACTCCGTATCGCCATCCATGTCGTCCAAAACCTCCATGCTAACAGCTTCATCAACCTCCATTTCGATCGGGTCTGGCTTGTTCACTTCCACTTCATGCCTCTGTCTCCACTCAAGGCCAGAACGCAGACCCATGGGCAAGAACTCTCTATGCTCCTCAATCTCACCACCCTCCCTTTTCATCGACTCTGCCGCATTTACTTCAACCTCCCGGTTCTGTCTCCAATTGAGTTTGGGACGCAAACTCGTTTGGACCAACTTCCCGTGCTCCTCACCCTCATCATCCTTCATGTCCATCGGCTCTGGCTTCTTCACCTCAATTTCGTGCATTCGTCTCAAATTAAGATTGGGGCGCAAGCTCATCCGGAAGAACTTTCCATGCACCGTACACTTAACATCCCACTTCTCTGCTGGAAGCCTGAACGGATATCCCTTAGCAAACCAATGAACCAATGTCGTCTCATCCCAATTAAGCTTCTTCAATTGCTCCCGTTGCTCAGCCGACGTGCCGTCTGGACAAACATATGGACAAGCAAAGTAGCGGTGCGAGTACACACGTCCGAAATCCTGGCGAGATGTCAAATGAATGACATATTGTGTTGTATCTTGAATTGGATTATTGGCAAGTGCCTCGGGTGTGAGAACTGGCTGTGGAACCCACTCCTCATCGCTCGGAGTCGTGTCTGGGAGCATGGCGAGACGGGTTTCGTTGTCGATTCCGATGAAGTCGAGTTGACGTTGTCGTCGAACCGCGAATTCGAGGAAGGATCGGAAGTGGTCATCATGGACAGAACGGTTTTCATCGTTGTAGGGTTTGTTGTTTTGAGATGTGTGGCTTGGAACTGCGTTTGAGCAACAGAAGATTGGTAGCATTGCGACGAAGGGGTTTGGATCGAAGTCCTGAAGTGAATTCATGGTTACTGCGAAAGTCCTTCCTTCGATCAGGTCTTTGGTCTGATAAAGATGAGTTGATAAAGATAAGTTGATATTGTTGAGATCGCGGGATTATACGATCCGGTTGATATAGCCACTTGAATTGCTTCAGTGGGTTATTGGATTGTGCAAACTCTTTCTTAAGCATTCACAGCTGGGTATTGGAGATGAGGATTTCAATCACAATACACAGAAGTCCCCGCATTAGGATGTGAATCACGGCCGATATCGCAGCTCGATGATTTCATCAACCTGTTTGATATAACATAATTCCCCGCTGTTTAGTCAGCTACGCAGCCTTGTGGTTTTCGTTCGATAAGGAGCCTCCTCTATAGACCCCTCTATAAACTCGGATGTTTCATTTTGACTTCCAGCTCTCTGCAGGTATCAGATCATACGCAGTGCATGTAAATCACTGCCCTGGGATTGATTCTGATATGATATAGATAGTGCTCATTTCTTCCAAGTTGTTATCATTGTTTCCAAGTTGGAAAAAACACATTTCTTTTGCACAGTTGGATTGAAGGACCGAGGACATTTCATTGTATTGTCAAGTCGCCCCTCTATCTATCTACATTCCCACCTCAAGCACCACACATATCGAGGTCATGACAAACCCCAAGAGTGCCAAGCAGAAAGTCCAATCTGCAAATCTTACCTTTTTTCTTTTTCTTCTCTATTCACCCTCCACGTCAATTCTCACCCCATTCACTCTATTCTCTTCGTCATCATATTTTCCCATCCCCTTCCCACAATCCCCTCCCTCAAAAAACCCAAAGCAAACCAAAAAAATCCCCAAAATCAAAAACAGCAAAACTCCAGGCCCCCTGTGAACGGAGTTTGTGGTCTGTGGGTCATGTGGCGTGGTTGAGGGTTGGGAATGAGATGGGATGAGTGAATTTTGTGAGATGGAGGGGACTTTAATATTTTCTGATTGTTGGGCTTTTGCTGCGCTTTGTATATACCTCCGTGCGCCAACCTGAATCTTATCATGTGAGCACGATGGAAGTCTTTGGTGTTGCTGCTGGTATCGCGGGCTTCCTTAGCCTTTTTGGGTATGCACTTGATGGGACCACAAAGCTGAACAACTTCGCGCTAGATATGAAAGCTGCACCGGAAATCATACGGGATTACCTTATGGACTTTTAATCATGTTAAAGAGCCCTCTTGAACTTCTAGTAATTGCTTGCGAAACAACGAGAGTTAGTAGCTCGTATTTGTTATGTAGGTAGATACTCTACTAAAATCAACGGTTATACCTCTTCTAAGTTTACATTCTTCTAGCTATATAAATTATCAAAGTATCGGCAGAATAGTAGGATATAGCTTTAATTTCTAAGAAAATAGGGGGTCACCGTACTTTGATTGCATGGTGTTAAGAACAACACACGGTACCGGTCAACGGGTACGAATTTGAATAATCTACATAAAGCTCGGACCACTAATTAGGCGAGAGGGGGAGGGAATTGATTAACCGACCCTCGAAATTATTTGGAAGAACTTTCCAATTCCGGACTACACTACTCCTCTACACGAGCCCTTGCCTCCGCGACTACTTTTTGCCAGTCTGTATATCTCATATAGAGAGTGAGTATGCCAGCAACTATCCCAAGTCCACTCAGTGGTCCAATCCAGAGACCAAATACACCTATATGCAGTGGTCCAAAGGCCAGAAATAGCGAGAGTGGCACTGCCCATATATAGTAAACACCAAGATTAATCCATCCTCCGATTCTTTGCCTTCCCATGCCTCGGAGCAAGCCACTTGAAAGAATTGCAAAAGCATCAAACATCTGATTTGCTGCCACGAGGGGAAGTACGCTGACGATGATGTCCCGAACGGCAGGGTCTTCGGTGAAAAAGTTGGCAATGGTGCGTCGTAGAAGTGTCAACATAGTGAGGTCAAACAAGCCAATTCCAACGAATACGACGTAATATATCCTCCAAGTTTTTCTTGCCGCTGTCAAGGCGCCATGTCCGATAAGATTCCCGAAGCGTGTGGAAGCCGCCACAGAGGTGGGCATGGGAATATGGTATGTTGTGATGGCTACCGAGAACAGAACAGACTGTGCGGCGAGAGCTTCGTTGCCCATATAACTTGATGCGAAAGTGAGGATTTCAAAAGCAAGCCATTCCGATAAGACCATGAATATTCCCGGAACACTAAGCCTGATCATTTCGCCCCAATTCTGGAGAACCTTGGCCAAAGAAAATCTTGGCCAGCATTCTAGCATGGGACGAGCAAATAAATTAATATATAGTAGCAGTAGAATTGGTTGAAGGGTGTTAGACAGGGCCACCGCTAGGCCTGCACCTCTGAATCCGAGGCCGAACCGAAACACAAACAGCCAATTCCATAGGATATTGAGAGGAGCACAAACCATCACAACCATCAAGCAAGCAGTGAAATTCCCTTGTGCTTGCATGAAACGTTTTCCAGCTTCAAACATCGCAAAGCCAGGGGCCCCCAGGAGATATAGCCTTAAGTAAGAGCCGGCCAACTTCGCAAGGTTTGCGTCAGGTACTAGTAGCTCGAGTATCCATGGCGATGATAACCAGAGTGCGCCCTATTTTGAGAAGTATTTAAGTCAGCTCAATTGTTTGAGAAAGATTCGAGAGTCAAAAAGAATTTTGTGAGAAGGATGAATCATTATTCGAATACACCCAGGCCAACAGAAACTATTGCCTTGACGACCACGGAAGAATTGAGTAATTAATATCCATCCCATGAGTTTTGTATCCCAGAAATCCTGGAAAAACTAAGTAACTTGGCTTTCTAACTCTTGGAAAATTCAGGATCGGGGAAGCGGGGGGGAGTTACAATAGGTATGGTGGCAACTAGCATTAGGAGCCACATCCGCTGAACGTGGCGGCCAACGAGCTTTTTTTTACCAGCACCAAAAGCCTGCGAAGCGAGGGTATCGAGAGACGTAGCTAAGCCTTCATAGACACACAGCCCGGTAATATTTGCCGTCATTGTTGCCAATGATGCTGCTCCCAGTTCACTCGTGCCTAATTTTCCTGCAACATATACCATGACAAGGTTGTAAGAGTATTGTAGAAGATAGGTAAGAACCAGGGGTGCCGAATTCTTCGCCAGTGCTTTAGTTTCAACTTTCCATGTAGTATCGAAATCGTTATTCGTCTCCAAGAGCCTAGTTTCTGTATGTTCGATGGTCTGGTATCCTTTTTGGTGTTTGGATTGGGTGCATTCACTGAGGCCGTCGGGTTGATGTTGGTCTCCCAGCAACGTCGTAGTCTCTAAGGGTGTCATTGGAACCTTTTCTCAAGTGTAGAATAGTGTCTGCCAAGGCGCTGAAGGTGAACAGCTCGGCGTGATAGATGTTGACAACCAGAAAGATGCGAAGAGTGGTAGTAAGCTTAAGTTCAAGGTTTCGGCGGTATGCTGAGAGCTGAAATGAAAAGAAAATGGCCCTGCAGCCACAAGCGAACGCCTTTTTCTCGTCGGAGGACAGTTCGGGCTATGCTTTTCGGAGTTGACTTGCCCCAGGAGGTACATGTTAGTATTGCATTTCGCCAGTAATTCCTCGGAATGCACTGGGTACGATCAGTAGTCGTCACGAAATCTCGGCACTCACTGGTACAAGTGGATGGAAATACATCCTTCCACGTGACGTTACTGTATTCACTGCAACGGGAAGGAACGAAAAGGGCAACGAAAAATCTCTTTTTTCTTTTTGTGATTCGATCGAGAGAGAAGGACCATGTATGGAGTCATACACACTGATGTTTGAAGTCATGATTAACAACTTTTTAGATTGGGGGCGCAGATGTTTTATTCAAGTGGCACTGCTTACGGCTGGAATACCGCAGACATGGTAAAGGAAACCATACATTCCTTTTTCTCTGATAATCTTCTGATGATCTCGCACTGTACCCAGTAATGTCACACAAATCATCTGTCTAATCCGTAGAAAGAGTTCTGTGTAATGGGAGTACGTTTGTGATAGGCTAAGACGAAAATTACGCAAGTCGCGAACCTGAAATTGATTTTTCCTTACTAAAAGATATGTATGATAGCGTAATGGAATCCTTCCTCGAAGGTCAAGTTGAAAAGAAACTGTCATTGTCGTGGGAACAACCATTGAGAGAAACTTCACCGCCAACCAAAACAGAAGAAGAATTGCGCTGACTGGGAACGTCCAATGCAGGGTTTGCATCGAAGAAATCAGCAGGCGTGAAATGAAGCTCGTGTTTCTCCACTGGCATAACAGGCCAATCCTCTACACGGGGATTGTGAGTGAAACCAAAAACAGCCCACACTACTAGATCTGTATTCTGGATGTCATCCTTGCGAGCAGCCGCATCGAAGCATCCGCCTCGCTCGACCTCAGCTTGATTTGTGAACTCGCCACCCGCCCAGAATTCGTAATCTTTATGCTTGGTTACCCAGACATGGTGGGTCGCGAATTTGGCCCTTGATGCCGCAAGAGAACTGGGATCAGCCAGAAGCAATTGACTGGGGGATGGAGTAAATTTGTAGGCGACGGGATTTCCAGAAGTTGTGTTTTTAACAGATGGATTGCTTATCTTAATGACTCGATTGGTGAAAGGTGAGGCGTCAATGTGCGTCGATGTTTCCACGGTCGTCGTACGAACTTCATAAGCATTCCCGTGTGGATTCGTGTCAGGATTCATGGGGATTGGGATGGAATCTTGCGTCACCACAGTATTATTGTGCCCGTCTATAGCTGGGTCGATACGAACGGCAAAAATGTGCTGATGATTTTGAGCCAGGATTCCCTTTCCAACAACGTTACCATAATTCGAAAATTTGTTTTCCTCGATGCTGACTGGTGACATGATACCTGTAGGCCTTGTTTCGACGGAGATACTAAGTAGTACTTTGTCAGTGATTGTAGAAAGTGCGGAATATGAAGACCTACCCTCCTGCGAGATCAAAATGATAGGCGAAAATATACTCATAGTTGCCAAGGGTGATGATGTACTGGATGATCAACTTCCTGTTCCTCACGACGACAGCTCGGCCAGTTATGAGATTGGTATGCTTCCATAAAATCCCATCATCTTGTTCATGAATACAAACAACATTCTTCGACACATCGGGCTTGCCTTCTGGAGAAACAAGCATTGCATCGATATACCTAACTGCACCAAGACAGTCACACCCAAGGGCAAGGTTGTTTGCAGTACGACCAGCGCCAGCATCTCCAAAATCGAAAGCGTGTTTTCGATGATATGGTGCCCTTGGGTCAGCATACGGTACTGTTAGCTCACTGAAGGAAAGTCGATGGAAGACGCTCCGGCCATCATAGTGTATATCGTGAAGCACCGCACACTCCCTCGGTGTAAATGAAATTCTAAATCGCCATTTTTGCCATTCCACAAGTCCATTGCGTTCAGAAAATGAGGCACCCTCGGGTTGGATGACATTGAGGGGTTTATAATCTTGTCGGACCGGGGCATCTAGTAGCTCGGGGGCATACTCAGCTGCGTTGCAGTGTTCGGTAGGTTTGGCTAGAGATTCTTTACCGGGAAGCAACCCATCCAGTATACCCCCAGTCGGGAGTCTCTCGACCCTAACAACCGTCTTCTTATTTGTATCCATGACAACGCAAATTGGTAAAGGATACGCATAGTGGTTCGCGTCCTCATTCTGCTTGGTCTTGTCTCTTGCAAAGCAGAACAGTTGAGTCAAGCGAGAATCTTGGTCGGTAGCGTCGGGACCACCAAAGGGCCATGGATCGATCGCAATTTCTTCGAATCCTTTTGGGAGTTCCAGTTTCTTCACGGCCTGTTGAAATTCAGGACTCAAAATACATGCATCAATGAATTCTTGAAATTCATCCACCGTGAACGAGTGCCGCTGCTTGTTTCCGAGCTTACGATTGCTAAGCTCTTTACCGCTAGCTAAGTGTACAGTTGACTCCATGTAGTACAGATTTCTGTCCTGGCTGATAACATCATATTGAACACAGGCCAGACGATCTGGTGGCTGAGTCTTGGCTGATAAAGTTCCCGCGTGTTCTTCTTCAAGAAACTTGATGAGTTGAGATTTTGGTGGTTCGATGTTGTAGATATTTCTGAAAATGATGGCTGTTTGGCGTGCTTGAAGAACACACTCTCTTGCGACATCAATTTCGGCAGCTGAGATCTGCTCCAGAGGATGTTTGAAAGGAAGGTTAAGCATTTTGCTGTGATCTGAGCTGTTGTCCCTCGTGAGACTTTCGGATACGACACCTGTGACTGGAAAAGAAGGTGTTAAAATAATAGCGAGGACTGTGAAAGCTTTGTGCGATCATCTGGGTAATCTTACCTTATAGTGACTGACTGTATGAAAGTGTCTAAGAGACTTAAAACTGCCCCATGAAAGATTTTTAAGATCGGGATTTGGGATTGTTACCCTGGCGCCTTATCGTGGGAAGCTTTTGATTGTATCCAAAGCGCAAGAGAAAAGGAAAGAATTAATGTCTGTGGGAGGTAGATCAGAACAGGAACTTCTAGTACTGCTAACGCAAATAATTAACAACATTTTTCGTGCCAACGCATACATCAACACCTGAAACGAAAAGACAAGTGAAGATGGAGGTACGGCATCTCGCTTAGAGCAATACCCTCATGGGTAGAAAGCTGCATCTGTAACGCTAAATGAGTCCCCGCAATTATTATTTATATCTCCCGCTTACCTGTCTGCTCCAAAATACCTTCATGCTTTCTAGGTAGCAAATCACAGCTCTCGTGAACAAGTTGTTGTGTTCCAAACATCACGCATATCGGACGACCAAGCACCACCCGTTCGAAATGAACCTTAGTGAATGCGAAGAATGGCAAAAGGCTCAAAGGGGCGAAGGATACAATGGAAATGTCCCTGAGCTTGTCGCAGCTAGGGCTCGATGCACAATCGCCTGCGATGCCTTGAACGACTCGAGAAATTACTCCCGAAGAAACCAAGTCAGCCTCTGGAGAATGTGAGAGTTTTTGACATTGTTCTTCCACATATTCAGCCCCTCTCGCAAGAATGCAAATAATACAAATAATGCAAAGAGATATATTAGTTTCAGTTCTTGAAAACATCTCGAAGAATTAATTTTGATTTCCTCTCCTCACAACTCCTGTAAAGCGACCAAAAAAAGAAGAATGCTAGGCTAATATGCAAAAATAAATGAACTTTGTCTTGCGTCTTCAGTTTTGGTCTGAAAACATGTTGACTTCTGAGTATCTAGGCTCACAATGGATCCCCGACCACTCCCGAATCCTGCTCCAACCCAAGAAGAGGATGACAGACTCTTTGTATTGGATCCTTGGGTAATGGCTCCTGTGCGAGCCGAATACGGGTTCAATATTCGTCTTGGAGAAGGAGCATATGTGAATTGGAACTCAACCTTTTTTGATTGCACTCCGGTGACGATTGGTGCTCGAACCTTGGTCGGACCCAATTGTAGTTTCTACGGAGGCTTCCATGCCATCGACCCCGCCGTGAGGGATGGTGATAATGGGCCATTCTTTGAAAAGCCCATTACTATCGGGGATGACTGCTGGTTGGGGGGTAACGTGGTAGTTCTTGCAGGAATATCAATTGGAAAGGGGTCGACAGTAGGCGCCGGAAGTGTAGTAACCAAGGTCTGTATACATGAATTTACCGCACCTGCCTGTAAACAACAGCTGATTTAGATGGCAGAATGTCCCACCATTTCATGTAGTGGCTGGGAATCCGGCCAAAATTCTGAGAAAGATTTCAACTGCAATGGATCCGGAGTCGCTGGCACGGTAAAATAAGAGTGCGAACTCATAACGCAATACTAGAGATATGTGCAATCTGGACACAGCACAACTAAATTTTCATATGCGTTATCGGGACTCTCAGGCACGCGAAAACTAAAGCGGGGAACGATAGTGTAGGGCAGGTGACGTGTCGTGTCTAATCTGGACACAGCGTCTGAGTTTTATTTTCTTATTCCGATTTGAAGTGGCTTCTGTTGTGCTTCAATATTCTCCTGCTTCTTCGCTAGTATGTTGAGCGTGTATGTGTTGCCTTTGGATTCGCCTTTCATCCGGAGAAGGTACATCCGAAAACGGATCTCAATACCATCGGTTAGACGCAGCCATACCTGCAGCTAGAAGCTTTCAAATTGACAACCAGAGCCTAACAGTAAGCGAGGTAAAAGCAAGCGAGGTGTCATCCTCATCGTCACTTGGTGTGCAGCGACGGCTGTTTGTGTCACATGACCGGTGTTCCAAATGTGTGTATTCAATTTCAGAAGACGAAACCCTCACCGGCATCGATATTGTGTCCTTTGATATGATCTCATCTATCAATTCTATATTGTGCGCTTCAAAGGGAGTGGCGAGCTTGTAAAACATCATCATACATCAAAAATGGCAGATGCCTGTGAATCATCTGGAAAGACCATTTCAACATCAGGTCTAGATCCGGCGGTCCAAAAACTCAAAAGACATATAGAGAGTGAGCCGCAACTTCTAGGTCTCTTCGCTCAAGCATTCCAGGAGATTCCAGACAGTTTCCAGGATAAACCCACCAAAGATGGATTTCCGCGTATTCGCAGCTACCATTCTATGATAGAAGCCATTGACCGGGCCATCAAAGCTGGCCCCGCCTGGACATCGAGTTTAGGGTCCGATTGTGTGATTGGTTGTCCAATGAATGAGGCAATGGTATGTAGAGCTTGACATTTTCCAGAGTAAAACCCACAACTGATTCATTTGAATTTATGTAGATCTGGTTGATGAATACCAGAGCTGGCTCTGATATTTTTCTTCGCGAGGATATCAATCTTCATTTGTCCAATATTCTTGGTGTATGGGCTAAACACCTTTCATCAGCGGCTTCAACCTCCGTGTTAAATGATGGAGAAAACGGGTGGCTATCGCAGAACGCACTGGCGGAAATGCTACAGGAGGTCAACAAAGCTTTCAATGCTCCATTCCAAGCATCGGATTTTGAAGAGGTATTTGAGTGCCAGCCATCATTACCATCTTACGGCTTCAGGTCGTGGGATGAATTCTTTACGCGTCGTTTCCGACCCAACGCACGACCTATCGAATCCCCGACCGAAGATAATGTTGTGGTTAACCCATGCGAGTCTCAACCTCTTTTGATAACAAGAGATGCGCCTTTTCAATGTCAGTTCTCGCTGAAGGGTACATCGTATTCCTTGGTCAATATGCTTGATAACGATCCCTTTGCGGAGAATTTTGCTGGAGGTACGGTCTATCAAGGATGGCTGTCCATTTTCAACTACCATAGGTGGCATACACCTGTATCAGGACGAGTAGTAAGAGTCCTACAGATAAGAGGGACATACTTTGCGGCTGATCCCTTCCAGGGATTTCAGAAAGTTGACCAGTCGAGTGAAACACAATCTCCAGACAGGCAAGCCCCAGACGCATCGCAGAAGCTTTTAAGCTCCATTGCAACACGAACAGTAATTTTGATACAGGCAGACAATGCGAAGATCGGCCTAGTAGGGTTTGTTGCCATTGGAATGTCTGAAATTTCAAGCTGTAAAGCTACCGTTGCTGTTGGAGAGCATCTTTACAAAGGCCAGGAGATGGGCAGCTTTCACTATGGCGGTAGCTCCTTTTGTCTGCTATTTGGGCCTGAAGCTACGATACAGTTCTCACAGGTGGTAACGGACGCTCTGAAGCAACCGGCTGAGATAGGAAGCAGATGTATTGCGGTAAACAGCGAGTTAGCAAGGTTGGAATAATGTAGCGTGGAATGCGTGTGGGGAGATTGAGAAGCCATAAAATTGGCAACATTCATTGAAAGACATAAATTCTTCTTCACCGATTGGTCGAAAATAAAATATTGTGATTCATAGTCCGCTTATACACCTTCTCAACAAAGTGGCTCGAGATTGACTTGTTCGAAGTGACCATCCTTGTTGTCCGAGTCCTACTCTCACAAAGAATCTAATCATGCCAGCACTTTGTGAGAAAGACTTTTTGGTAGATATCATTGAGGTGGGTTCGAAAAAATGGCCACAAACTAGGCGGGTGAAATCAATGATTGTTAAATAGTTGAGGGTAGAAACCTCAGAGAATTGGCCCATTTATCACAATTGAACCTGCGTTATTGAAGATACTTCCATAGAGCTCTTGGTGTGTACCTTAAGATTGAGTTCTGGCATCGATACAACCATGTCCTGAAGAGACCGATAACAATGAAATCCTCTTGTCAATTGACCCGCAAATTCCCTTTGCTTATGCTCTATAAAAACTGCTAATCATAGCTCCAGCTTGCAAGTTTCAGTTGGCTGCCGTCCCACGACTTCTTTGACCAATGTATCCTCCAATACATTCGACACCATCATTGAAATAACTTCGTAGGCCAAGTTAGCGGCAGCAAAGGCAGTATCTCCACCTTGGCTGTCATAAGACGGTGCAACCTCGACTATGTCCGCCCCAATCACGTTCAACTTCGACAAGACAGTCATGACTTTCATCAGCTCTCTCGAAGACCAACCTCCCGTCTCCGGAGCGCCAGTCCCCGGCGCAAAAGCGGGATCCAAGACGTCAATATCAATACTGACATATACTGGCACATTAGGGCCAATTGTTGAGTAGATGTTTTCAATGATGGCACCCACACCTAGATCGTCAATCTCCTCGGCCGAGATTCGTTTAAATCCTTGAGAATCATCACTAGTGAAATCTTTCAATCCTGAGATACGGCCATGGACTTTTGGAATATTGAAGTCAGTAAAAATCCTTAGGAAATTTAAAGAGTTAAAAATATGAGGGCTCTAAAGGTCTTGGCTCTAGGATCCAACCCAGGAAGAGTTTTACTAAGAGGAATCATACACATACCTCCGGCATGAACAAGATGGCCTGGGAGCAGCAACCCTTCCTGGATTGCATGCCAGAAAACCGTACCGTGGTTGATTTCTGAAGGTTCCGATTTCCAAAAATGGCGAGGATAAGAGTCTGGTGCTAAGGTGTCGATATGAGCGTCAAAGTGAAGAAGTGCAACAGGCTCTCCCAGAATGGATTTTAGCGCTCGCAGCATTGGGAGAACTATGGAATGATCGCCTCCAAGGAGAACCAAATGGGGCAATTTCCACGGGCTATCCTTTGGAGTCTCATGAGTGAGCAACTCCACAAATCCCTCTTCCATTTGTTGCAATGCAAGTACTGGGTCATTGGGTATAACCGGAATATCCCCACAATCCACCACGCGTGCCCAAGATTCATAGGGATTGAAATTGAGGCGCGGGTTGAAGCTTCTTCCGGACAAATGGCGCCCTGGTAAACGAGAATTGAAGTCAGCCTATCTCTTCTATCATAATGTTTTGGTGCCTTAGTTCTCGAAAAGAAGCACAACCAGAATAGAAAGAGATGGTCTTATCTAAAATGACCTGCCTGAAGCGTATCGGATAGCCTTTGGGCCTTCACGTGCACCTTTTGGAATTAGCTCAGCGGTCCAGTAGCCAAAGAATAGTGACTCACCAGATCGATAAGTTGTGAAGGAATCGAACGGAACACCAATGATGGCAATGTCAAATTCTTGGGTTCGATTGACAAGGCAGCGGGTATAGGGCAAGTGATTAAAGGTTGATACTCCTGAAAATGCCCACTGATTTGACAATTAGCTTCCTGGGCACTGCCTCTGGGTGGATACCGTTCACATACATCGTTTCCCCACCGGCGTTCCAGGTCAACCTCTGAAGTGCATCTCACCAAAGATATAAGAAACGGCAAAGCGGTCAGGGCAGCCCCAACAGCCTGCAAATTTCGTATCACTACACACATTATTTTGCAGCTCAATGAGAAAGTCTGAATGCCAGTAATGTCGACCAAGTTTGACCACAGTGTGCAGTTGATTAACTCCGACGCAAATGCATCAACTTCCCTAAGAAATGAAGTGGAATATAGCAAGACCTAACAATAAAGGCTTACTACTTGTAGTATCTTCAACACGATTATCATATTTGTTTATTCATGTATTTATTTATAACTACTTAACGGTACTGTTTCAGTGTTTCTCAATTGACACGAACTTATAATCATATCGACGGCGGATTGTACAGCGGGTGATTTGTTCGTGCAGTGCTTTCCATTGTGCACATTTGAACAAGAATAGATACACAGTGACGAGAAAGCAAGTGGGTAATAGTTTCCACAGCAGAAAGCATATATTGCGTGATTCCTGCATACAACAACAATTTCCACTCAAGTGGTAAAAGTTACGTACTCCTATGAGAGTTTAGAAGCATCCTTGAAAAACCACATAAAGTTGAGTATGACAGCCCCTCTCTCCATGATTTTCGTATGGGGCAGGTCAATTAAATGTCACTCACTTTTATAGTACCACAAGCTTGGTATAAGCTTGATATAAGCTACGTGGCGTACTTTGGCAGTAGCCGCCTGTAACTTATGATTACAAAGTTCCACTGTTCTGTTATGATTTTCGTGGTTACCAGCCATTTCATAACACAACATAAAGGTCACTGTACAACCGACTCTACAAACTGCAACTTGCTTTTGATGCAAGAGCGAACGACAAAGGTCTTCAGTGATTCCAGGACAATCACGCATAGCTACGTGCAGCGAGCAGAACGAGGTAACATCACCACAAAATGGTCGGTTAGAAAAAGGTGCAGAGCAGAGTAAGTGAGGAAAAATGGAAACTCCAGTGTGTAATAATACCCAAACGGAAGCAGCATGTAGAGATAGAGAGTACGACAAGGTGTAGCATTAAACCATTGAAAATTAGACTATAAATCAACAAATATTTATCCAAAGCCGCTTGCTGAGTGCTAGGTCCACAAAGAAAAGGTTTTCAGGTACGCATAAACTTAGATCTTCCAATCACCTGATGATGCCGATTCTCTTGATCTTGAGCTGTAACATTCTGTTCACATTCTGTATTATCATCCATAATTTGTCGTTTTCTCTTTCTCGTTGGTGAAGAGATGGCCGGGATTGAGATGAAATTCACGTCAATGAGATATTGTACGCACCGTCGAACTGCAGCTTCGACCTCGAGTACTGATTGTTGATCATGTTGGTACTGATTGCTATCTCTCGGATGGGGAGAGGGGCTGCCAAGTGTAGGACCTAGAAATTGTTGAACGCCCCATAGTGGGTGGGCTTCCGTCTCCAGTTCCATGTCTTGATGTGCAAGCTTGATCCACAGGCTCCAGTCCTTAGGCTTGAGATCGATAGAGGTCTGTGCCTGAACGGCGGCCCAGAAGCGAGAAACTGGGAGTCCACGGTCTATATCTTCAAAGAGGATAGAGTTTGCATTGGTGGATGTTGAAGCATCAGACTCCATGTAAGAGTTGGTGCTATCGTTGCTCTTATTGCTATCACCATTGGGACTAGAATTTGATACTCCTGGTGAAAATTGACTCAAGGTGGCTATCCGGGCCTTATGAACGATGACGCTCGCTACGTACGTCACCTCTGCTAAATCTAGCCAGGAATCAGGAGGATCCAATGGATAGGACTGCATGCGCACAGCACCAGCAACAACTTTCCACAAAAAGTCGTCCACATTGGAGATTCCCGTGAGATTGTCCCCAATAATATAGCCAGGCTTAATAACAGTAAAATTCTTGTCAGAGTGGCTTTGGCCGCTGGATCGCTTCCGGGGAGTGTCAGCTCTGGCGCGTTCAAGATAAAGCTGCCCCGCTGCTAGAGTCAATTGCTCGGATATGTATTTCGTCTGGCTGTATCCATCTGCATCGTTGAGCATCTTTCTATGTCCCCACACCGGCTGGTTTTTTTCCCTTTTCACACCACCCGAAACGTAGATGAGCTGTCGAAGATGTTCTGATTGGAGACATGTTCGGAGTATCTGAAATGTCGATTTGACGTTGACCGCCTCAAGCGAATGATAATCAGTACCCCAGCTGACGACTGCTCCGTTGTGAATAATTATATCAAATTGAGAAATCCGAGACCATCTTTCCTCGCTCAGTCCCAGACAAGGTTTCGCTAAATCACCAATCCATGTGTCAATATGCCGAGATGCCGAGTTAGTCCACCACCCAGAGATGCGAGCGATCTTTTCTATTCGTTGTTTGGCACGCTGAACACCTTCGCCACGTACAATGACGGTAATATTGCCAATGTGGCATGTGTTGATGAGCTGGTTAAGAATTTGAGTACCGAGATATCCTGTTGCTCCGGTCAACAGAACTTGTAGTGGTGCGACCAGGGACATCTTCGTTGAAGATCGAACTGAACAAGAGTCTTTTAAAGCTGCCGTCCATTTCTCAAGCTCTGTGGCCATATCAACGTGTTCTTCGTCCCCAGCCTTGCCACTAACCAGATTCGCAAGGTGCTGGATAGTCGTTTCTTTGCGAGTCAACGTCGGGACTTTGGTCGACAAATCAAACTCTCTTTTTAGAACTTTTGCAAGAGTTGTTGCTTTGAGAGAATCACCTCCATAATGCGAGAAACTCGCATCAGTGCTGATCAAACTTTTATCAATCCCAAGGATACTTGCCCAAAGTCCAAGAAGGGCTTGCTCTGTTTCGTCGATTGGCTTAACTAAAGGCTCAGAAGACACCCGGCATGCCATTAAATCTTCAAGGGAGATATTTCGTGTAAGCCTCAGTAGTAATCCTCGATCGATTTTCCCTGATGGTGTCATAGGAAGCGACTGAAGCTGGAAGTACACAGACGGTGCCATGTAAGCTGGTAAGATTTGTCGAAGTCTACTGTCAACTTCGGTCCGTAACTCCTTGAATGATTGATCGGCTACACAAATAATGGGCGTTGACTTTGTGATCCTCTCAGATTCGTCTTTGGTAGTATTTCCAATGAAAATGAAAGCCACCAACGTGAGGTTTTCATCGCCCTCTGATTGTATCGTGTGTACCGCAACCTCCACGTTATGTGTGCCACTATCTCTAGAAAAATCCAGCCTTGAGTCCAATATCTTCCAAATCTCTCGCTCAATCTCGCCGAGTTCAACACGCTGTCCCCGAATCTTGACCATGGTGTCTTTTCGAGATATATGCATCAGTGAACCGTCAGAGTTCAATCGGACGAGATCACCCGTTTTGTAGAGTGTTCCGCTGCGACCAATAATACCAGGGCACCCTTGAGTCAACCATCCTGGATCTGTGATCAATGCAGCCTTGGTTAAGTCGGGGGATTTCAAGTATCCTCGAGTCTGCATAGGCCCCTCGACAAGAAGTTCACCTATTTCACCTATCGCACAGAGAATTTCATGGTCTTCAGGCTTTACAACCCAGCATACCCCTGGATTCCCAGGTCCAATTTGAGAATATCTCCAAGAGTCCTTTGTCAACATCTGTACTGAAACCAAGGGGACTTCAGAGGCGCCATACCAGCTGAAAACTCTGTAAGTATCGAGAAATTTGCAGATTCGGCCTGTGATTGTCTCGCCCGTAAACACAATGTGAGTGATGGATATAATTGCATCATTCAGCAGAGCTAAAGCTGCAGAGGGAGTAATGCACAACCAGTTGGCCCGAAAAGAGTTGATGGCCGATATAGTGTTGTTCAATCTTTCTGATTCTGAAGGTATGCAAAGGCAACCACCAGCCACCAATGTCATCAAAGTCTCATGCAAACTGATGTCGAAAGAGTATGAAGCAAATTGAAACACACGAGAGGCTTGGCCTAGTTCAAATAACTTTGAACCATAGACTGCGGTTGTTGAGAGGCATTCCTGATCCAGTATAACACCTTTGGGTGAACCAGTGCTGCCAGATGTAAACACAATGGCGGCAACTTGATCCCTCCTGGCTGATGAGAAGGTGTTAGTGCCAGTCTGATTGGAAGAATCCAGTCGTGTGGTACTAACCGGTTCGGCCAGGCAGTCCCTCTTTTTTTCGAACTGAAGCTTGTCAACTAATAGTGGCCTAACGGTTGACACCGAGCTGGGATAGGAATCAGATGTTGTCAAAACCAGGGGAGAATCCAATGATTCAATGATTCCACGTAGTCTTTCTTGAGGTATATTCCAGTCCAATAAAGCAATGCCATAACCGGCTTTCAAGACTCCCAGAGTGGTCACTGGCATCCACTTCGATTTCTTCATCCATAAAGGCAACACCTTTCCAGGCAGAATCCCCAGCTGATTCATGTACTCTGAGATTTGAGATGACGTAAAAAGGAGCTGTGCATAATTTAAATCTCCATCCCAAGCACATATTGCTGGCTCAAGGGGTTGTTTGCGAGCTGTTTCGGTAATGAGATCCTGCACGCAAGTAAAGGTGGTTCTTGGTAATGTGGAATTCCAAGACCAAATCTGCTTTAGATCTTCCTCTGGGATGAGAGACATCGAGTATTGGTAAAGTAATCACAGTGAACGCGAACAGATGTTGGATTCAGATCTCAGACGCTATTGCGATAAATCTTCACTAACAACTTTCTACTCTAAGACCTCGAAACGTTGGGGCTAGTTTAGTCTGCATACAAAAACGACTGATGATACTTAAGCGTACACCCACGATAATTCGAGTCGACCTGCAGATGTTAATGTACACATGTGAACTTTCGATATGTTGTGTCGATGCCGGTCTTCAATGAAGATCGCTCGCTGGACAAGCTTGTGAGGTCGCTTCCGAGAGTAGAGTTACCTGTCGTGTAAATATTTCGTGAGAAGTTGTACAACAATAATACAGCTTTAAGCAGTATTACCTCTGAGCGGAAAGCTTAGTAGTTATTCCGCGACTAACGATATAATAGCCGATCATATAGCTATCCTATCAAAAAATACCAATACATCTCTAAGCGGTGTCCCACGGGTATCTTCATATTACGAACATACACTAACGTAATATGCGAAAACAAGTTTGTATTACTGATCGGAAGAAATTAGTAAATGGGCCGTGAACATGGCCGATGTCGAAGATACATGCGGTCAAATGTACGAGAACCTAGACGTGGCTGGATGTGCAAATGACCCGTTACATGCATTTTGTTTCAAATTGATTGTATGCCAGTACGGTACGACTATAATGTATTCTCTATGCTTTTGCTTCTCACCTTCGGCCCGCAATGCCGGACTTCGGTGCCAAAAGATTATTTTGCTTTTGTCCAAAAACGTAACTAAGCGAGATGATTCCTAACATTCACTAAACGGGCACCGAGAAAGATTGGTTTTGCGGTTCATGTTTACAGAAACGACTCTTTGGTTACCAAAACGACCGAAAACCACCCCGATTAGCATCATCCAAAATGAATCTTACAGGAGTTTCTGATGGTCTCAACAACCCCCACTGCGATGTGATTGATGTCGATAAGGTACGATCCTGTTTTCCAGCGCTGGCTGGGGAGACCACTCCTCTCAACAATGCAGCCGGCACGCTGGTGTTGAAAGATGCGATAGAAAGGTTTGATTTCCACCGTCTCAATCAAAAATATACATTTCTGTATATTGATAGAAGTCTGGCTAAGCGAGACCTAGTGCGAGTGACTTAATGTACTCTATGCCAATCGACCATGGCGATGGCGATCCAAGGTCTCTTGCCGCAATCTCTTCTTACGAGAAGAATTGGAACCAGGTAAAAAAACAAAAGAGACTCTCAGAAATGATGTTGACCGAAGTCAGTGTGCCCAATTTATCAACGCATCACCAGACGAAATCAGTGAGTCTAGTTCGCATTTCGTCATTTGAAGAGAAGAATTATGCCCGTATCTGACTATCTCCCTAGCCTTTGGCCAATCGACAACTACGCTATTTCGTTTATTGGGTCATTCCTTACGCCCACTTCTGAACAATGACTGTGAGATGGTTTGCTCCACGCTCTGCCACGAAGCATCAGCAAGCGCCTGGGTTCACCTGGCCAAAGATTTGGGAATTACGATCAAGTGGTGGAGTCCGGATTTGAACCATGGCGACAGTCCCTCTCTTTCCCTCGAGACACTTGAGCCACTATTATCTCCTAAGACTCGCATAGTGACCTGCAATCATGTCTCTAACGTCGTGGGGACCATTCACGACGTGAGGCGGGTAGCGGCTCGAGTGCATACCATTCCTGGCTGCATGTTAATAGTCGATGGGGTCGCTTGTCAGTATTGAAAAACAAATTCCTCCCCTCCAAACCTTTTTGATTGGCAATTACTGACTGCCCTTTCTTCTAGTGGCACCTCATCGACCGGTAGATGTTAAAAGTTTGGATGTAGACTTCTACTGTTTCAGCTGGTACAAGATCTTTGGCCCGCACATGGCACAGCTCTATGCCAGTCGAAGGGCTCAAGATCGGTATATGACCAGCATAAACCACTTCTTCTTCGACCCGTTCCCACTCGATAGGAAGCTTCGCCTGGGTGCAACGACATACGAGCTCGAGGAAATGTGTTCTCCTATCGTGCGCTACCTCCAAGGGGCTGTTGGATGGGATGTCATCGTCGAACAAGAGACACTCCTCACGACTATTCTTCTTGATTACCTCCTCAGCAGGCCCGACGTCTATCGCGTTTTCGGCGAACACACCTCCGACCCGAGCCGACGCGTTTCCATTGTTATATTCGAGGTCTTGGGTCAGAAATCCAGCGAAATCGTCATGCAGGTCCATGTGCGGAACCGTTTTCGAATTACTTGGGGGGATTGCTGGGCTCCACGACCAACGTGGGATGTGCTGAAACCCAAGAGTGATGGAATCATTCGTGTCAGTTTTGTGCACTATAATACGGTCAGTGATGTCAAGAGATTGTGTGAGGAGTTGGAGGATATTGTGTCTTGTTCAAGGGATCTTAAGTTAGAGCTGTAGTAACCTAAGAGGAACTTTGACTTCATAAGCACAACGCTAAACCGGCTTCTAGCGCTCACATTTAGCTTTAGTACAGTCAGCATAACAGAGGCTAGATAGCTATTATCATTTTTAGTTTTATCATTATTATTTTTAATCCCTTTTATGCGCTGTATTAGTCTAAGGCTTTACATATAGTATAATGTAGCTTTTTAAAGTAAGTTTTTGTTGTCAGGAGGGTGTGTTACGTGACTCATACGCCTGGACCTCCTGAGACTTTCCAACGCATGGTAGCTGGTTCTCTGTTGCTAGCGTGTTCCATGTTATTCAGAAAGAGAGACGGAGCTAATGTATAAGACTCTAGCTCTTGCCATATGTAGTTGGATGGTTATGCATTTGAATCAACTCTTTTTACCCTGTCGCTTTTGGCATCCCCCACACCCATTAATATATTACACTATACATTGAACATTCTAGAATATGAAATTAGAAAAGAGTGAGGAGGAAACCGAGGGTATTTAACCTTAACCTTGACAGGTTTGGCAATGATATTATGTTGGATTAAATGGATGTTAAGCAATATTAGTCATGGAGAATTAATTGATTTGTGTAGGTTGGCTAGCTAGGTGTATATGTAAGAAATGAATGCTGGCCATAAGTAGTACCACTGTTCTTAGTTAATTCGAAATTAAACGGCTATAGTAGCAGCGTTAGTAGTAGAGTTGGTAGGCTAAAAGGCTAAAACAAGAGTATGTGAAAGAATGTCGTGCAATCTTTCTAGGATTATAACTCTGCTACCAGAGGATAGGTTATCCTAGATAGAGAATAGGGTGTTTGTAATCATTCCCGCTATGGTCTCATCTCAACAAACTATTAATTCTCTAACCAAATATTACTTTGAAAATGCTGTGAGCAGATAGCTAGTAGTATCTGAAGAGACGGAAGACACCATGCTCATATCATGCTCCCTATGTTGACATGAATAGCTTTCACTTGACTGTACGCTTCCAAGCCTGCCTCCCCCAGTTCTCGTCCAATACCGCTCTGCTTGACTCCTCCAAATGGAACCCGAAAGTCACAATCCTGGCTGCTGTTAATCCAAACCATACCGGCTTCAATCTCCTCTGCGACACGGTGTGCTCTCTGAAGGTCGTTAGTGAAAACACTGGCCCCGAGCCCGTATGTGGTGTTATTTGCCCTTGAGATAGCCTCGGATTCGTCGTCAAAGATGGAGAGGACGGCAAATGGTCCGAAAATTTCTTCCCGGTAGATTCTCATAGAGTCTTGGACGTCAGTGAAAACGGTTGGCTGGATGTAGTACCCTTTGCCGTGGATCGGACATGGCTGACCACCTATAAGTAACGTCGCCCCTTCTTCCTTACCAATCTGTATGTATGATAACACTCGTTCGAATTGTACTTTCGATACCTGTGGCCCTTGATATGCGGATTCCTGCCATTGGTCCCCGATGACAGATCTTGTATCAATCGTTTCGCGGAATTTAGACACGAAAGACTTGTAAATCTCCCTTTGAATCAGGATTCGGCTCGTTGCAGTGCAAATCTGTCCGGAGTTGGACATAATTCCAAGATGTGCCCATCTCACCGCTTGCTCAAGGTTGGCATCGGCAAACACTAAAAGAGGTGATTTGCCTCCGGTCTCGAGGGTGATGTTTTTCAGGGTGCGCGATGCCAGGGACATAATCGATTGAGCTGTCGCTGTAGACCCGGTGAAGGCAACTTTATCCACCAAAGGGTGCTGCACTAGAACTGAACCAGCTTCTGGTCCGAAGCCGTTAATGAAGTTCACCACACCTGGAGGGAAACCAGCCTTTTTAACGAGTTGTGCCAACACTAGAATGCTCAAAGGAGTCTGCTCGGCAGCCTTCAAAACAACAGTATTACCACAAGCCAGCGCTGGAGCAAGTTTCCAAGAGGCCATGAGCAAGGGATAGTTCCATGGGATGACTTGAGCAACGACACCAATCGGTTGACGGATCGTATAGGCAAATTTCTGCCCCGGTGTTGTACTTATTGTTTGACCAAATATCTTATCAGCCCAACCAGAAAAATACCGGATGGTATTGCTGGCATCGGGTATATCCTCTGCTAGTGCCGCCGAGTAAGGCATGCCTATACCGAGTCAGTAAATCAAGACTTGGAAAACGTGATTATGGTGGCAATATCGAACTGACCGTTATTCCAAGCATCAATTGACGCCAGGAGTTCTTGATTCTCCTCGATTAGATCTGCCAGCTTAGACATCAACTTGCCTCGCTCTGTGCCTGGTAATAGTTTCCATGACGGATGTTGCAAAGCCCTTTTGGCAGACTGCACAGCTTTATCTACATCTTCAGCCCCAGCAGCTTGGACGCTGGCGATCGTTTCCTCCGTTCTGATTCTGAAATTAGTTTTTTTATTCCTCCCTTTGGTGATATATACGCACGCTGGGTCAATAGCCGTAATTTGGCGACCAGAAGACGATGCGACGATTTCATTGTTGATGAACAGTCCAAGTGGTTGTTCATAAGTGTGGCCGTTTGGAGTCGTGAGGCGTTGGAAGAGAAGCTTACTCGTGCGATCCATTTTTCTGGATTGGGTCGAACTTTTACTGTGTAGTAGTTAGAAAATGGCTCTGGAACCTTTCTTTTACGGAACTCCTGTAATGATAAATCTCCGAGGGGTTTATCTTCAAGAACTGTCAAGCGGGTCTTTGAAACCTGGCAACATGCACTTCACAATGAGTACATGATTAGTCGCACCAATTTTTAGGCTTGCTTCAAACTTCGCTTGTTACAATACAGCATTACTTTGTGCAAGTAACTATATTTCTTCCGAGCCGTATGACAAACCTGTTTTCGTATGTCACTCATGTGCATATTCATTACGCAACGATAACTGTTGAGCAACTGTTGTGCACCGCTTGGAGCTGCATAAAGCGACTGCATTAGTAGTGAATAACAAGATAGACATATGATTGTTTAATGGACAAGGTTTTGTTTTCTCGTTAATTTTTAGATGGTCATACATAGCTACTAGGTTTCTGTGCTCGGAGGTAACACTGCTTTAGAGCTGTATTTTATTGTACAACTTCTTCATATGTAACGAATGCATGGCATGTAATTGTGTAAGATATCATCTAATTACTGGTTCTTGTTTCTTTGTC
Source organism: Hymenoscyphus occultus (assembly GCA_900536445.1). NCBI lineage: Eukaryota > Fungi > Ascomycota > Leotiomycetes > Helotiales > Helotiaceae > Hymenoscyphus > Hymenoscyphus occultus. The sequence goes on along the minus strand of UNPT01000073.1, from coordinate 4,336 downwards.
GGAAAGCTACTAAACTTCTCCGTGCTGCTCCATGTACGCATCTTAGTAGCTAGTTTTCTGTCTTTACTTCATGTGAGGCATTTAGCCGCTAAGGCAAAATCAATCACTACTTAGCTCAAGTCGATATAGCCACTGATGATGTACTTTACTCTGATTTTCTCGGTCCTCGTCACCGCCGCAGCATACCAGACGATTAAGCGACTTTTAATCAGTCCTCTCCGCAACATACCTGGTCCAAAGCTCTATGCTTTGACAAAGTGGCGGTTGGCATTGGACGAATGGCAAGGAAAACGAACGAGAACAATACATCGACTACACCAATTGTATGGCCCTGTCATACGGATTGGTCCAAACGAAGTTCATTTCAACAGCCTCACGGCAATGCGACTGATTTACGGACCTGGGGCTGCTTTCGAATTGACAGAGTTTTATCGGCTTTTCGAGGCATATGGGAAGCAGAATCTGTTCAGTTTTGCATCTTCAAGACAGCACGCAGACAGGCGGAGGCTACTTGCCCATGCTTACTCGAAGACCTCGGTGTTGAAGAACCCATTTGGGGAAGTTGTGGAGGGAAAGGTAAGACAATATCTCCACTACGTTGATGGTCAAAATAGCAAGGGAATCGAGCTTTTCACCAGTCTACACTATTTCGCCCTTGATACGGTCTCCCATGTTTTATACGGAGCTAGGTTCGGGAGTACATCAGCTATGGCTGGCGATGATTCCGATCGAGCGCTCTTGGGTGATATTTTTGATCCTTCTCGTAGGAAACTGATTTGGTTCCGATTGCATCTTGAACTCCTTACAGAATGGATGTACACTCAGACTGGAATATTGGAAAAGTTAATTCGACCGTTTCTGCCAATGAAGAAGCCTGTAAGTATATAGACAAATAGCCTAAATTCCTAATGCATAGCTTACTATGAAAGGTTACCTACTCAGGAGTCAGGCAGCACGCATTGCAAGCATGGAAAGACTTCAGTTTGGCTGCGTCCACAATGGAGGATACCACGGAAGACGGAGCAATCATATCCGTTATGTTCAGATACCATATCAGCCAAAAGGACGGCTACCTTCAAGATCTCGAAATAGCTTCGGAATGCGCTGATCATCTACTTGGGGGTGTGGATACTACAGCAAATACGCTGATGTTTCTCCTTTGGGCTCTTTCGCTGCCGGTAAATAGAAAGTATCAAATGAAACTCATCGAGGAAGTTACCAAGCTTCCAGAAGAGGTTTTCCACGATGGCGTTCCACCCGTTGCTCTTGCTGATAAACTGGTTTATGTCAATGCGGTGATAAAAGAGGCTCTGCGAATATACACCCCCAATCCAGCGACGCAACCTCGATCATCCCCGTTAAACTCGACTATCGACGATTATGTGATTCCTGCACGCACAGTTGTTGGCATGTCAGCGTACTCATTGCATCGAAACGAGCAAGTTTTTGAAGAACCTCTCAAATTCGACCCAGATCGATGGCTCTCCCCAAAACCCACTGTTGTTGAAATGAACAAATGGTTCTGGGCCTTTTCAAGTGGCTCCAGAACTTGCACTGGCAAAAATCTTGTCATGACCGAAATGACAACGCTTGTTGCTGCTATCTACCGAGAATACAGTACCTCCATCGTGCCCGGCTTCGAGGATTCAACACCAGTGGTCACTTCCAGATTCGAACTTTTCCATGATGAGACAATGTCCTGTATGGAAAAGGTTGGGATGATGCCTAAACCATAGCTGGTACACTTGCTAACATGAAATCTAGGAGCACGAATGTTGGGTCAACTTCACCAAACATGCCTTTTAGGTAAGATGAAGAGTCATGATTTTACTATGCGCCAAGATAGAAAAAATCTCAAATCACGCCCTCCCCTACCACGCGGGTCTCGGACTTTGTCTCTGTTTCTTAATTCTTAAATGACTTGTTGTCAGAGTTGGAGGACAGATATGTGCTTGATAAGCTGTCTCTTCGTTATTCCCTGCTTCATCCTTGATACTGTAAGACTTTCAATCATCGGGAATTGTAATAGAATCATCAATCCATAAGTTTCAGACTAGTAATCTTGATACTCGTCCTCTTGGTACCAATCGTAATTCACATGTCTCTCGCAATACCATGCCCTACTTCATTTTCCACATCGCCCCTTCCTTCTTCGCTTTTTGCAGCCAAGCAAGCCCATATCACGCCCTGGCAGGCAATCATGGGCTTTGAATTCCTTGATCACAATGCGCATGTATATCAACGCGCGTAACCAAAGTAAAGGAATCATAAAGAAAGCTTATTTTTATATTTATTCTACGTAGAAATATCTTTTTCAATACTACTATAATTAATCATTATAGCTAAAAGGTATAAGGTGACAATACTATTTATTATACACTACCGCTTACTACTAAGAAAGTAGGTTATCTAACTCTAGATACTCTATACTTATATAGGGGCTACTCGGCTAGATACAAGTAGGCGAACCGACTATCTAGAGTACTACTAGGGTACCTAGATGCCCTACGGGGACTTACGCCGTCGTATTCCGTAATACCTAATGGCTTAGCGAATTAAGTTAGATAGCTATTTCAAATACTTAAGTCAAGTTAAGTAGGTACTGGTAGTACTATTGTTGGTATAGAGATATCAGAGATATCAAAGGCAAGGAAACAACAAAGGGCAAAAACAGTAGTTCTAATATTCGTCTTGTTCTATCTGTCCTATATATGGAATCTAGGCGTCGGGTATATATACCTAGCCCTGGATCATCACGTGATTATACACGTGAATATATCGCGACAACTATAGTACTACTCCCTCTCCCCTGAAAGAAAGGTTGTTTCTTATCTCAGCCCTCAGCCGCTGGGTCACATGGGCGATTTTCCCCCCGTCCCCCCCGCCCCGACCCGACCCCGCCCTACCCTGGCAACCCCTAGCTAATCATGACCCACCCCCCAAAACGGCCATCTAGCGTCGGAGGGAAAATAGGGATTATTTAGGTAACAGGCTCTAATTTAGGTACGAGCTAGGGTCTAAAAATCGACGATATAGACCCCTTATTTATATACGACAGTTTATATCTACTATAACACCGATTATCGTCGTTATAAGCTAAAATTAAAGCTCTTTAATTAAAGTATCCGAGAAAGTATACCGTATATAAATCGAACCTATATTACTGTCACGAATCACGTGTACACGTGATACTTGTTAAAATAAGAGGCGCAACCCTCGACAGGCACATCCAGGTTTTGTGACGGTTATGGTCACGAGGGTTGGATGTCACATGCTCGCTCGGCGAGGCGCGCTAGTACTAGCGCGCACGACCTGTATTTAGTTCCCAGCTCTCTCAAGCTCTCCTTCTCTCCTCATCTATTGTCCTAAGAATAGAGTGTTGTTTGTTCCGACTGTCCAGAAGCACGTCTGTCACAGGTTTCTTATAGCAAATAGGGATCGCTTAGGATAGCTAAGCGATCCAAGGATTTCTATTGGCTATTGTCACGTGACTAGACAGCGCGACAGCGTGACAGCGCGACAGCGCGACGAGCGACATAGCGACTATAGCTGTTATAAAGGGAACGGAGTTTCTATATAAGACTAGCACGTCTGCTATTAGATAGGAGCTTTGTACTTAACTTAGTTATTAATCTTATTATATTTGTTTAATATCTTTAATACAAGTAACGAGTTTACTTCTAAGTGAATAACCCGATAGTCTTCTTATTATAGTATACTAACTGTCAGGGTGGGGTATTGATTAGATTGTCCGCGAGGGGAGAAGGAGAGAACTCCTCGCGGTGGAACTAACTAAATAGCTACGGAATACCGAATACCCCTATTCACTCAAGCGAATCCATTCACTATAAAACTCGAAATCGAACCTTCACATATACCTATACAGTTTATAAGTATATAATATAACTCGCTACGGTTATATTTAGCTCGTAGATACGTATTATATAAAGCTAATTAAGCGCTATCTTTTAAGCCTATATAGAAGTTATTATAATAAAAACTAGCCCTAATACACCTATCTTTATATAGGTAGGTATATAGGTAGGTATATAGGTAGGAGTCTTAGTACTCCCTCGCTTCTTACTACCTATGTAGTAGGTAGTTATAATACTTTATAATAACTTAATATACTACTAACTAATTTCGCTCGCGGATTAGTATTTTATAGAGCTAATTAAGGGCTTTCTTTTAAGCCTATATAAGTCTTTATGTGACGGTTATGGTCACGAGGGCTGGATGTCACATGCTCGCTTAGCGAGGCGCGCTAGTACTAGCGTGCGCGACCTGTATTTAGTTCCCAGCTCTCTCGAGCTCTCCTTCTCTCCTCGTCTTTTGT